>VSWD01000422.1:0-11690 GCA_033119305.1 Pinctada imbricata | reverse complement strand
GTGTCAGAACAGTTTCCGGACAGAAACAGTTTCCGGACAGTCGCCCTTTTGAAGTACTATGAAGGAAATTATTTTCAAAATTTTGTGACAATTTTGTAGTTTTTTAAATGCAGAATTCAAATAATGAATCTTATAAACAAAATTTTCCATCTAAGTTCCTTTATCACACCACCCTTTTACTCCTTTCTGCCCCGTTTAATATCGCGCACAGGGGGAAGTCGCCAAGAACCATACTATTCGTATCTACATGATTTTAGAAGTTTCTGTTCTATTTTCAAAATTATGTTTTATAGAGTCATTTGTAGAAAAGATTGAAGAAAACAATATCCAAAAATCCTTAAGTTTGGGCTGATGTTGATTGAGATTGACAGATTTAAAATCAGGTGTCCGGAAACTGTTCCAGTGATTTGCGAAAAATGGCCAAAATATAGGGTCATAAAATCGGTCTAGAAACCATATTTCTTGAGAGATTTAATATTTTCTTCCAACATGATTATCTGTAGGAAGGGCATAGCATTACTATAAGAGAGAAATTTGAATGTTTTCCATTGATGGACCAAGGAGATATCACCAAAAAACCTTCAAAATCATCTGGAAACTGTTCCGACACCAGTACTGTCCGCGCAGCTCACTAACTGCATAAACACGATTTTGAATTCTTTGTCATATATAAAACTTAAGGGTTTACTAAACACAAAATCTACGGAAAAAGAAAATCTCGATTATCACAAAAGTATGAAATAATTTAGCAAATCAACCACATTTGTGAGTGAATCTTCATGTAACTAAATGTTTCTCGTTAAAATTTTTGATTGTACGTTGATATTTCGTTACCACAGTCTTAAACAAGTTGTAAATTTTTCAAAAAATACAACCCGTTGGAAACGTCGTAAAACAATATAATTTGTGAATATTTACCTTCTCTAATTTCTACCCGAGGGCAAGCTACTTTTCAAATTGTTTGAAAATATTTCAACTAAGTGTAGTTTAACTCCCCAATGTGTAACCCTATGATATGTATAGACATTTTGTATACACCTGTGTAGATACCTGTACAAAGCATGCACAGCGATTACTTTTCTTACTGGATCTTACTGGACTCGAGATCTATTATATACTGTGCATCTCTGATCCTTCTCTATGTCTAAACTTTTATGCTCTGCTTCCGGACCATAACAGTTAGGTATAAATTTTAAATTAAAAGATTTCCAATGAATATTCAATTGGTTTTTAAAACTATTTACAGATTTACAAGTGACCATTGAAGTAGGGAGCTTATTCCATCTATCAACAATTCTTTGGGAGAAACTGTTATTTTAAATTAAAAGATTTCCAATGAATATTCAATTGGTTTTTAAAACTATTTACAGATTTACAAGTGACCACTGAAGTAGGGAGCTTATTCCATCTATCAACAATTCTTTGGGAGAAACTGTTATACACAATGAGTAGAGTGTTCGATAATCAAGTGTAAGTGTGAAAGAGGGGTAGGTTTATTTGAATAGGGAAATGTAAAATTTTGCAAATCACTATCCCAAATTGAATGCTAGCTTGCCCTCGGGAAGGAATCAAAGAAGGTATATATGCATAAATCTTATTGTTTAATGACGTTTACGGTCTCCTCTATTTTTTTGAAAATCAGCAACTTGATTAATGCTTGTACTCACCAAATAGTACAGTACAAACTATAATTTTAATGAAAGCCAAATATTTGTGTATTGGCTAATTCTTTATTGGAGATGTTTTGCCGAATAATTCTATAGTTAAGGATTCCGACTTCCGTCGGAATCCTTTCTGTTATTGTATTGTCTTTTCTTTATTCTTATTAAGGATTCCGACTATTCCGTCGGAATCCTTTCTGTTATTGTATTGTCTTTTCTTTATTCTTATTATTATTCTTATTATTATTAAGGATTCCGACTTCCGTCGGAATCCTTTCTGTTATTGTATTGTCTTTTCTTTATTCTTATTATTCTTATTATTATTATTATTCTTACCCACAAACCGTTCCGGTCACTTTACAAAAAAGTACAGCATCATATGAAAAAACGGAAAGTACTATGTGAAAGAGCATATGAAGATCTAAATTTAAAATTTTTTTCTTGTCGAAAAAATCACATATGCCCCTGCTAGAGGTCATCAAAGGTAAAATCTTTAAAACCTTATAACTCCTAAACTAACCGTGCGATTTTAACGAAATTTGTTTTATATTGTTCTTTGGGAAATTTGCAAACTTTTATACGCTTACATGCTCGATAAAATATTTACGGTTTTCGCGCTATTTTGAGTTGAAAATGGAACTTTAAATTGGCACAGTGCCAATTTCTACAGTTTTTGAGATTTTGAGTTGAAACTTGGATGGTAGGTTACTTATAGGTAGTCATTGATGATGACCTAGTTTCAAGGTCAAATTATGATTCTCAAGGTCACAACAAACTTTTGCCTATAGAACAAAGACTATTTGACCTTGACAGTTCAAACTTCACAAATACAATCATTGATCAAAGCCCTTTCACCTTGACCTTGACCCAAGGTCAAATTCTCATTCTCAAGGTCACAACAAATTTTTTTCTATAGAACAAAGACCATTTGACATTGAGAGTTAAAACTTGACGCAAATATTCCTTGCATAAAGTCCTTTCACCTTGACCTTGACCCAAGGTCATTTTTTCGATTTCAAGGTCGCAACAGACTTTTGTTGATAAAATATTGAGCTTTGAATAGATAAAAAGAAATCTTGATGAGAATTAACTAAAATACTTATCTTTCATCCATGACCTTGGTTCAAGGTCAAATAAACTTTTTCAAGGTCATAACAAACAATTACTCTTGTAGGATTGATAGGATTTTGTTCTTAAATATTTATTCTTCACAAGAGTAGTACTTCTTATTTGAACTTTACATAGTAAGATAGATAACTCTTTTATTCTTGTTCTCTGTTTCCTTTTTTATCTTGGTAGCATTACTTGTCTGTACTTTCATGCTGTTATAGAAATTTTCTCATTGCTAATTCATTGTGCAATTCTTTTTGGGATAGTAATTTAAAAGGATTCAAAATGGATAGAATAGATATAGGAGTTTAAAGCCTTCCTAAACTTGAATGGTATTTATCGTCTTTTTCTTCTTTTTTGTCGATAAATAGATAAGAGTCCCAAGTTAGACTTAAGCTCTTTTGACTCATTTGCTGAAGTGAATAAGGTACTAAAGCAACTATTCTTTTTTCATCATCTTTATTCGGATTTCAACACTTCAGTTCCGAGGAAGGTCTAATAAAGGAGGAATCCGTCTGTTGCTTGCAACAGTAGCCATCTAGTTATTATTATTATTCTTACCCCCAGATCGTTCCAGTGACTATACAAAAAAGTACCACTACTTATGATAAAACGAATAGGATCATGTGAAAGAGCATATAAAGATCTTGAGGTAAAAAAATTTTGTCGTCGAAAAGTTCACATATGCCCCCGCTAGAAGTCATCAAAGTTCAAATCTTTAAACTCTTATAACTCCTAAACTAACCGTACGATTTGAACGAAATTTGTTTTAAACTGTTCTTTGGGAAATTTGTAAACTTTTATACGCTTACATGCTCGATAAAATATTAACGGTTTTCGCGCTATTCCGAGTTGAAAATGGAACTTTAAATTGGCACAGTGCCAATTTCTACAGTTTTTGAGATTTTGAGTTGAAACTTGGATGACAGGTTACTTATAGGTAGTCATTTTATGTTGACCTACTCTCAAGGTCAAATTTTCATTCTCAAGGTCACAACAAACTTTTGCCTGTAGAACAAAGACTATTTGACGTTCAGAGTTCAAACTTCATACATAATATCGTTAAACCAAGCTCTTTCACACTGACCTTGACCCAAGGTCAAATTTTGATTCTCAAGGTCACAACAAACTTTTGCCTATAGTACAAAGACTATTAGGCCTGCAGAGTTAAAACTTCATACATAATATCATTAAACCAAGCTCTTTCACCTTGACCTTGACCCAAGGTCAAATTTTGATTCTCAAGGTCACAACAAACTTTTGCCTATAGAACAAGGACTATTAGACATTCAAAGTTCATACTTCATACATAATATCATTAAACCAAGCCCTTTCACCTTGACCTTGACCCAAGGTCAAATTCTGATTCTCAAGGTCACAACAAACTTTTGCCTATAGAACAAAGACTATACGACCTTCAGAGTTTAAACTTCATACATATAATTGTTCAGTCATGCTCTTTCACACTGACCTTTATCCAAGGTCAAATTCACATTCTCAAGGTCACAACAAACTTTAGTTTATAAAAAAGGACTGTTTGACCTTGAGAGTTCAAACTTTACAGAAATATTCCTTGAATCAAATCCTTTCACCATGACCTTGACCCAAGGTCATTTGTTCCATTTCAAGGTCACAAATTACTTTGAGTTGATTAGATATTGAATTTTCCATAGATTAAGATCAATCGTTATGAGAATAATCACAATACTTATTTTTCATTCATGACATTGGTTAAAGGCCAAATAATTATCCTCATGGTCATAGAAATCATTTACTATTTAATAATTCAAATTTTTTATCCTATTCTATTTATTCTTCACACAAGAAGTCCTCCTTATTTGAACTTAACATAGTATAAGAAAGATAACTCTTTTATTCTCGTTCTCTGTTTATTTTTTTTTTTCTTAGTAGCATTACATATATGTACTTTCATGTTGTTGTCATTTTCTATTAATAGAAATTATCTCATTGCAAATTCATTGTGCAATTCTGTTTTGAGAAAGTAATTGTAAAGGATTTGTATATTGAGAGAGCATGGAGTTTAAATCTTTCGAAAACATGAAAGGTATTTATCATTTTTCCCCTCTATTTTGTAGATCAATAAATAAGAGTCCCAAGTTAGATATACGCTCTTTTGACGCATTTGCTCAAGTGAATAAGGTACTGAAGCAACTATTCTTTTTTCCACCTTCTTTATTCGGATTTGAACACTTCAGTTCCGAGGAAGGTCTAATGAAGGAGGAATCCGTCTGTTGCTTGCAACAGTAGCCATCTAGTTATTATTCTTATTATTATTATTCTTACCCCCAAACCGTTCCGGACACTTTACAAAAAAGTACAGCATCATATGAAAAAACGGAAAGTACCATGTGAAAGAGCATATGAAGATCTTGCATGAAATTTTTTTTCTTGTCAAATGGTTCACATATGCCCCCGCTGGAGGTCATCAAAGGTCAAATCTTTAAACTCTTATTGCTCCTAAAGTAACCGTGCGATTTGAACGAAATTTGTTTTATATTGTTCTTTGGGAAATTTGCAAACTTTTATACGCTTACATGCTCGATAAAATATTTACGGTTTTCGCGCTATTCAGAGTTGAAAATGGAACTTTAAATTGGCACAGTGCCAATTTCTACAGTTTTTGAGATTTTGAGTTGAAACTTGGATGGTAGGTTATTTATAGGTAGACATTTAATGCTGACCTACTTTCAAGGTCAAATTTTCATTCTCAAGGTCACAACAAATTTTGGCCTATAGATTAAAGACTACTTGACCTTCAGAGTTCAAACTTCATACATACTATCGTTTAGCCAAGCTCTTTCACCTTGACCTTGACCCAAGGTCAAATTTTGATTCTCAAGGTCACAACAAACTTTTGCCTATAGAACAAAGACTATTAGACCTGCAGAGTTCAAACTTCATACATAATATCATTAGACCAAGCTGTTTCACCTTGACCTTGACCAAAGGTCAAATTTTGATTCTCAAGGTCACAACAAACTTTTGCCTATAGAACAAAGACTATTAGACATTCAAAGTTCAAACTTCATACATAATATCATCAAACCAAGCTCTTTCACTTTGACCTTGACCGAAGGTCAAATTCTGATTCTCAAGGTCACAACTGACTTTGGTTGTTTAGATAGTGAGGTTTGCTCAGATTAAGATCAATCGTGATGAGAATAATCACAATACTTAGCTTTCATACATGACATTGGTTAAAGGCCACATAATCATTCTCAAGGTCTTTCCAACCATTTACTCTTGTAGAATTTACACCTTTTGTCCTATACTATTTATCCTTCACACAAGTAGTCCTTTTTATTTGAACTTAACATAGTATAAGAAAGATAACTCTTTTATTCTTGTTCTCTGTTTCTTTTTTTTTTCTTAGTAGAATAACATATCTGTACTTTCATGTTGTAGTCATTTTCTATTAATAGAAATTATCTCATTGCAAAATCATTGTGCAATTCTGTTTTGAGAAAGTAATTGTAAAGGATTTGATATCCATAGAGCATGGAGTTTAAAGCTTTCGTAAAGATGAAAGGTACTTAATTTTTTTTCTTCTATTTTGTTGATAAATGAATAAGAGTCCCAAATTAGACATAAGCTCTTTTGACGCATTTGCTGAAGTGAATAAGGTACTTAAGCAACTTTTCTTTTTTCTATCTTCTTTATTCGGATTTTAACACTTCAGTTCCGAGGAAGGTCTAAGAAAGGAGGAATCCGTCTGTTGCTTGCAACAGTAGCCATCTAGTTTTTGTACTAATCGAAATATTCCTGATGCGCTAATTTTGTGTTTAGTATACCCTTAATGAAATTGGCACCATTCAATAGATCTCACTTAGTCTTAAGGTGGCTCAATAATCAAAGAATTCTTTGTCAGAGGAGAAAAAAATATTCTGTTTATTTAACATTGATATCTGATGATTTATATTTGTAATTAAGATTACATATCATCGACCATTTGACTGACCAGTGGTCCTCTGAATATACATATATAAACCAACCCCGAGATATGTCGCAAAACAATGAATTTTTATAGATAAAAACATGTTATATTGATAATGATTCCAGATTGAAACCATTCTTGTGATCATTTTCACCATAGTATCATCAAATATGTATATTTCTTTATAGATAATGCTTTCAAAGAGTGAAATAGCTAAAACTGTTCCAGAAAAGTACATTTTAGGTACCCCCCACCCCATAATGAGAATCTTAAAAAAAAGTACTCAGTACCCTTATTTGACATCAAAGTGATAAGAAGTCTTTGTCAGAAGTTATTTTCTTTTACATATTTTTCAACGACAAACTCTGTCCTTCGAAAAGAAATATAAAAAAGTACATGTTATCGTTCATTCTGATTTAAAATATTTGGTTGTCATAGTAACGATTTTGTAACAATTTGCAACAAGTCAATTAAAATGCCCTGTTCCCTTAGTTGACATTATAACGATGAAAATATTTGTTAAAACTGTTATAATTGACATATTTTGCAAGATCAGACTCTAATCTTTTAACAAAAGTACAAGACATTCCGTTTTACCTCGTTTCCATATTGTAAAAATCTACTTGGTTTATGCCGGACGGACGACAGACGACGGACGGACAGCGCGCTATGACAATTGCTCAGGTGAGCTAAAAATCAGATACTCTGAGTCGAGATTATTCTTTCCCAACATTCAGTGAAAGTTTCAAATTCTTATACAAGGAAGAATACTTACACAATTATTATTTATCATCGAAATTAAATATAAGAATAAACAAGTTTACAAATGATTTGTCGAAAAAATAAACAAGAAAAGGAAAGTAACATGTGTACTTCTAAATATCCTTGGCAAAGCGTTATTCGAGCTTGTCTTTTATAAACTCACCTTTCATGTTTTGTTAGTGTCAGTTAAATGAGTTTTGTCAAATAAAGTTCATGTCAAATAAAGCTTAAAAAAATGTTTTGTTCAAAATTTCATATCTGATTCCATCAATCTATTTAGAGATACGGAAATATATATAAGAGAAATAGAACTAAAGTAAACGGAAGCGTTTTTAAACATTTTGACGTTCAAGGTCAATAAGTGGACGTCAGTCCCCTTCGTCGTTCTCGATAATGCGTGCAGTTATCTGTGAAATGGATATATCTTTGAACAAAGCTGGGTTAAAACTAAAATTCATTCGCTTAAATTTTTCAAATAGGGAAACTTTATTCGATAACATCTTGTTGCAAAGTACAAAAGTTGACAAAATTGAATAATTTTTTTTTTAAACCAAAGATTATTAGAGAAACCAAACTTGAAATATCTTATCTATGATATCGCTAAAATCTCCAAGAAATATCTTGTTTTATCATGAACTCAAGTTTACCTTCTTGAATTCGTTCATAGGCAACAGGCGGTTGAATTTCCGCCGATGACGTTCTAAAAACGATACGTTTACGGCGTTAGCCAGGGTGTCTCACTTACGGGATATTTTTGTATATATAAATCAAAAGATACATTTGACTAAACATTTATTACACTCAGATCGTAGATGATAATTTTCTGTTTCCATCGATACCAAACATGTCGAAATCCGTCAAGAAACAAGCGAATTACGGAGGAGTTTGAATGCCGAAAACTAAAAAAGGCCCCATATAAAAGTACTGCACTCGATATCTGATGACGTCAAACGATTATTGAGCCTCCTTAAATTTCAGTTTAAGTTAGTCAGTGCTTGCAATCAAACATTACAGACAAAACAAATTTTAGATGGGCGATTTCCCGTGCTGATTTTTCCCATGACGTTATGACGCTGTCCATAGACTCTATGTTAAACTCAGCGACGTCATACTAAAATTTAACATTGAAAACGTCCCATCTAAAAAGTATTTTTAGCCGAGTTGCAAAACTCGGCTCTTAATTTGATGTGAGACGGGCGGGCGGGCGGGAGGGCGTCAACAATTGGTTTCCGGACTACTGTAAATTGCTTTATTTTCGTCAGTACCAATTTTCGTCAATTTGTTAAAAATGACAATTTCGTCAGTACGTAAATTCGTCATCCAAGGGTCCCTAAAATGTAAATTCGTCTGTTTAAATGCCAACTTAAGTCCGCCGTCAAATCGTATCGTCAAATCCGCCATATGTGTTTGTTTTCATTGTTTGTTAAACAATTACCGGTAAACAAACAATTAGAGACATGTTTATTATGTACCTTGCTGTGAAAACATATTATTTAGTTATAAGAAGTAAATTATATGCGACTTTGTGTTGGTATTCAGTGTTCATTGATTTGCAATTTGCATGTGGTATACGTTATTATAACTATTTAACAATGTCTTAAAACTCTGAATCTTAGAATTCAGCATCTTTCTTCCTTCTCCGCAATGCTCCCGGTTTATATTTAAGTTTAACCAAGAGACTGATTCAATTTTTACCTACATTTTTGTACTACAATTTATTTTTTGTCAGGAGTATTTATGTTCGTCGGTACGTAATTTCGTCAATGAATGCATTGACGAAAATGACGAAAATTGGTATCTGACGAATAAAAACCAATTTACAGTATAAGTCAACTACGAAAGAGGCTATAATAATGAAACTTCATACACTTACTCACCATTAGTCAAGGATGAGCCCTATTGATTTTGGGGTCAAAAGGTCAAAGGTCAAGGTCACAGGACTCAGATGATTGAAAATGGTTTCCGGACTATAAGTCAACTACGAAAGAGGCTATAACAATGAAACTTCATACACTTACTCACAATTAGTCAAGGATGAGCCCTACTGATTTTGGGGTCAAAAGGTCAAAGGTCAAGGTCACAGGACTCAGATGATTGAAAATGGTTTCCGGACCATATTTCAGCCTGTATTGCACCTATAATCATGAAACTTGCCAGAAATGTTTCCCTTGAATCAAGGATGAGGCCTATTGATTTTGGGGTCAAAAGGTCAAAGGTCAAGGTCACAGGACTCAGATGATTGAAAATGGTTTCCGGACCATATTTCAGCCTGTATTGCACCTATAATCATGAAACTTGCCAGAAATGTTTCCCTTGAATCAAGGATGAGGCCTATTGATTTTGGGGTCAAAAGGTCAAAGGTCAAGGTCACAGGACTCTGTTGATTGAAATTGGTTTTCGGACCATATTTCAGCCTGTATTGCACCTATAATCATGTAACTTGGCAGAAATGTTTCCTGTGAATAGAAAATGACCACTTTTGATTTTGGGGTCAAAAGGTCAAAGGTCAAGGTCACAGGACTCTGATAATTGAAAATGGTTTCCTGGCCATATTTTAGCCTGTATTGCACCTAAAGTCATGAAACTTGCCAATAATGATTCCCATGAATCAAGAATGACCCCATTGATTTTGGGGTCAAAAGGTCAAAGGTCAAGGTCACAGGACTCCGATGATTGAAATTGGTTTCCGGACCATATTTCAGCCTGTATTGCAATTATAATCATGAAGCTTGCCAGAAATGTTTCCCATGGATCAAGGATGACCACTATCAATTTTGGGGTTAAAAGGTCAAAGGTCAAGGTCACAGGACTAAGATGATTAAAAATGGTTTCCCGACTGAATTTGAGCCTGTATTGCACCTATAATCATGTAACTTGCCAGAAATGTTTCCTATTAATTTTGGGGTCAAGAGATCAAAGGTCAAATTCATAGGACTCGTTAATTGAAAATGGTTTCTGAATTATATATGAATGTGGATCAACTTGAAACATGCTCATAATGTTTCCCATCTGTCGAGACCATATTCAAATCATGTATCTTTTACTTATATTCAAGTTTTGCAACTCGGCACTTTGCATCTTTGATGCATTTTAAGCTTATGTCTCTATCATATGATTACATAACTCACGTGTGAGTCACGACCATATATCATATACCAAAATTTGGGTGAGCTCATGCACCTTGCCATCTTCTCAGAATCTCTCTTTTTTTTTTAAATTTGAAACAATTTTAAACTATTTTCAATAATTTTTATCACAACTGATTAGAAAAAGAAAAGACGAATCCAATGGTAATACCATATAATATTTGTTGATATATGGTGGACATTGGACAAGAATGAGCCCATATTAAAGGCCGACGTTGGGAACCACCCGGTCCCTAATAGGTATACCTGAGTGACATAAGCTTGATAGGCGTGGCATACCGTCTTTGAAGACAACGCCGTCTGCGAGCGGCGTGTTACATCAAAGACAAACCAACAGGTAATTCTTTATTAATATTATGCTAATGAGATACCAGCATCTCATCTGTTTTAAGCTGTCAATCAAAAATTGATAGGGGTAAAAGGATTAAAGGGAACCAATCAGATACCAATAGAAGATGTTAACCCTATAGTGGTCAGTGAGGAAATGACCGAAAATTTAAAGCAATTTTTATAACTTTATCATACAAAAATATAGAATAAAATCTGTGTCATTGAATATATATCACGCTTACTGTCCGCGCAGCTCACTTCAGAAATCGGAAAATTGAAGTTTTCTCTACTTTCTTTGCATATTTTCCAATTGAAATTTATATAGGGAGATAGATCTTGAAGTCTCGTAACTATCGATGTATGATATATGTCTATACGACCAATACTATGCTAACAGTGAAAGAAAATAAATCTAGATGGGGAGATTTCTATGTTAATTTTAGCGCGACGTCGAAGACGTTCTCCATAGACTCAGTGTTAAACATCGGTGACGTTGCGCTAAAATTAACATAGAAAACTCCCCATCTAAAACTATTTTCTTTCACTGTTAGCAAAGTATTGGTCGTACAGACATATATCATACACCGTTAGTTATGAGAGTTTGAGATCCATCCCCCTATGTAAATTTTAATCACAAAAATTGCCAACAAAGTAGAGAAAACTTCAATTTTCCGATTTCTGAAGTAAGCTGCGCGGACAGTAGTCGTATTTTGGTATATTTCATGT
>VSWD01000421.1:0-10483 GCA_033119305.1 Pinctada imbricata | reverse complement strand
TTGCAGGGCAAGTAAAGGAGCTGATAAGATAAGGGCTGTTTTTAGCCCTAAATCTCGTGCCGTATTTCTTCAACATGACGGTACATATGCAGATAAAAGATAATCATTATTGAAATAAAATGTATTTGAAGACTTCTTGTATGTTTTACTTTTCGATGAAATACTCCCAAGATTCTAAAATGAAGGTCCAAAGAGTTAGGGGTGCATGGATAGAAAAAAACGATAATATCAACAAAAAACGTAGAAATTTTAGAATATTTTACCTGAAATGGATAAATATTAACTAAAAGATATCAAATACATCTACATTGTAAATCAGAAATACATTTCGATAGTTCTATTTCCTCTGATCGGTAAATAATGAAATCCGGAACTCAAAATACGGTCTTATTTTGTATGTGATGGGTATAATAGAAGCTTTTTAGCGCGAAATACACATAAGCGGAGAAATCTACATCGCTCCTGCTTATTTCGTTCCTAATTGTTGTACATTTCATTTGGTCATATTTAGAACACATTTTTTGATGGATTAAGAAGGAAAAATAGTCAAATTTTCAATATTTGATGATCTTAAACATCGATTCTTTAACAAATACACCCCCCTTCCTTTTTTGGTTTTTCGTCTCTGGGGTAGTGTTCCCCCCGGAGATACAGAACCCCACTTTTCCAGAAAATTTGTATCATGGATATACACCTCCAGTATAAGTGGTGTTCTGTATCTCCGGGGGGAACAATGTTCAAAAAAACTTTTCCGTTTTCTATTGATTTAAATGGGAAAAAGACAAGTTTTGACCCAAATATTAGCAATATTATGCATAATAGATCTAAAACAACTTCAGAGTTTGATGGGATACTGTATTTGTATTAATTAAATGAACGATTTTTCTTAAAATTTCCATTTTCAAAATTCCACATTTTAGGGCAGATTTTACGTCTTATCTTATCAACTCCTTTTGGACAGCCACTTACCCATTGGTAAGCAGTTTTTTAAACAAAATCTTGGAACACAGATACCAGTGTTTTTTCTCATTTTTTTGTGGAAGGAGGTAAGGTTACAACAGAGTGATCAATTTCTCATGAGGGACCGACAATTATAAAAACTTGCACTGGTACATTTGATAACATAACGAAAAGACTCGCCAGAAGGCATCCGTCATTCGGACGGACTATGGAGAGGAAAGTACAAGTTAACATAATTTTGCCTGTCAGGACCAGCGGACCGATGTTATTGGGAAAGACTGTTGGACTGTAAAAAAAACTGGCTTATTATGGCTGCAAAGGCCAAAAGGGCCTTTGCGAGCAATGCTCGCCCTTATGGTAACGCGCATACATATATCTTATTGAGAAAATATGCTGAATCAAAGAATGAGAATGTACTACTATGCTTTCAAAAACTTTCGTCCCCTCGCAGACAGAGTTGCTGCGGAGATGCTGGATTTTGCCATTTAAATTTTTTTCGACTCCAAGTAGACGTATATGTTATACTCAATTTTTGTTTATAAGTTAAATTTATTGAAAACATTTTTCGTAAATCAGGTAACGAAAAAGCATCAACAAGACGGCGTAACCACGGGAAATCCGACATTTCCGGTTTTAAATGAGACGTTTCACTCTGATTGCTTTTCTCGTCTCAGGTGGTTTCGTACTGTCAGAAGTCGGAATATGTTTGTTTTTTCTTTTGTTCTAAGTAATTTCTTTTCAGCTAGCCTAAACATTATTGAAAACAACCTTTTTTGGCAATCATCAAACAGAAAGTTTTGTAAGATAAGATAAACCATCATAGTCAAAATAAAAAAAGAAAGATCTTATCTATTTTCTCTCTGCTCGCACAAAAAGGGTTTGCCTTGATTCATATTAAAAGTGATGATATCAATAATTGACTTGGATTCCCATGACTCTTTTTGACTGTTTATATGCGGAGACCAAGCTTTTCAGATACATGTACGAATGTTTGTATGCGGAGCCACTGCCAATAGGCAATACAGAGAGCCAACGATTACTTCTGGAAATTTGGCATGGAGTGGTTTTATTATACTGCCATTGACTATTGGCCCTTTACCTGATCTGGTAGGGGACAACTTTCAACAGCAGCATAGTGATTATAGCGAGCGGAGCTCGCTGCAAAGGCCCGAAGGGCCTTTGCAAGCGAAGCTCGCCCTTATGGTAACGCGTATACACATATCTTATTGAGAAAATATGCTGAATCAAAGAATGAGAATGTACTACTATGCTTTCAAAAATTTTCGTCCCCTCGCAGACAGAGTTGCTGCGGAGATGCTGGATATAGCCATTTAAATTTTTTTTCGACTCCAAGTAGACGTATATGTTTTACTCAATTTTTGTTTATAAGTTAAATTTATTGAAAATATTTTTCGTAAATCAGGTAACGATAAAGAATCAACAAGGCGGCGTCACCACGGGAAATCCGACATTTTAAACGAGACGTTTCGCTCTGATTGCTTTTGTCGTCTCGGGTGGTTTCGTACTATCAGAAGTCGGAATATGTTTGTTTTTTCTTTTGTTCTTAAGTAATTTATTTTCAGCTAGCAAACATATTCTTACAAAATAAAAAAGAATTATAAAGAACCATATTTTCAAAGAACCATATTTTAAGCCCCCCCCCCCCCCCCCCCCTTAAAATGTTCATCTGCTGGTCTAGATCAATTTTACAAATGCTTCCGTGTTTCCACTCGCCTTATACATGTACTACCTTTTTTGGCAGTCATCAAACAGAAAGTTTTGTAAAAAGAAAGATTTTTTTTATTTTATATAATCATATCAATTTTCTCTCCGCTCGCACACAAAGGCTATGCCTTGATTCATATTAAAACGGCCCAAAATCACAACAGTCAACAGCCTTTCAATTTCTCTTACTGAATACTCAGACTCTCAATCACATTTTAATAGATTAATCTTTCTTGATTTCCTTCATTTAACCATATAAAGTTACCAAAGCTATACAGTAATACTACTACAACTAGATAGTCAGAATAATATGACCTAGATTCTGCACCGAAGTTCCTCTGTTTGAGTGAAGTGTGTGAAACGTTTTGTTTACAGCAATAGATTTGTCGCCAGTTACAAATTCTGACCAGAATTGAACCATTAAACGTATGTTTTAGACGACAAAACATCAAGGTTTGATAACTGGCGTTTTTCACCCATTCGTAACGCCCGCCTGCCAATGCAAAGATTTGCGTCAGTTTCGTCTTGCTCTCTTTTTCGTACCAAATAACTTCGATCGTTGTAAAAAATCCTTCAACATTACGAATGGCTGCACACCCTGTTACAAAGTACAGTCAGTGGCGGATTCAGGGGGGGGGGGGGGGGGTGCGGAGGGGGCGGACGCCCCGGCACTGGCCCAAAACATTCCCAAAACCGGTATATTTTGGCCCATTTTCAGTAAAAATCGGCAAAATTCGCCCCTTGACCCCCCCGGGCAAAGGGAGCGCTGGATCCGCCACTGACCGTATATTTTAATCTCCTACCAAAGAAAGTGGCTATAATATTTATTTTCTGATTGATTTATTAAAATAATAATTTATTAATAAAAATAATTAAATAAATCACTGTCACATGTATATAGTCGATTTGACAGCCTTATATAACATGTGACCGACCTAGAAATGTCCTTTCATATGAACTTTTTTTGATGATACTGAACGATTCTAGCTTGGTTGCCACTCTGGCAACCTTGGGCAACTCTTTTTATCGGCGGAAATTCAAAATGGCCGCCAAATGCCTTCCACCAATAAATGAAATTAAATTCTTTCTTTAAATGTTAAGTGTGGCACATCAAATCAGGGGTTTTGAGGGTCAACAAACACATTTCCGATGTCATTTTTACAATTTGAGTTAATTCAGGACTAACAATTCAAGATGGCCGCCAAATTTCAACCGAATTATGACACAATGTGAATGTTTCAATAAAATGTTCGTGTAACACACTTATTTGTAGTTGAAATAGTCCTAGAATACATTTATTTTGCTGTTTTGGTTGCTATCAGCTGACACACACTTCTGGGACAACTATGCTTATATGGGGAAATTCAAAATTGCCGCCAAATGCCTTCCATCAATAGGTGAAATGTAATTCATTAAGTGTGACACATCAAATCAGAGGTTTTGGGGGTCAACAAACTCATTTCCAATGTCATCTGGACATTTTGAGCTCATTCTAGGCTAAAACTTCAAGATGGCCGCCAAATTTTAACTTCATTATGGTACAATTGTATATTTCAATAAAAAGTTCGTGTGACACATCTTATTTGTAGTTGCAATGATCCTTGAATACATTTGTTTTGCTATTTTGGTTGTTTCCAATTCACATAAACTTGTAGGACAACTTTTTTCATCGGGGGAAATTCAAAATGGCCTCAAAATAGTCCCCTACCACGGAGTAAAACGATATATATATTAAGTGTGGTACATCTATAGACCCTTTCACATTATCTGCGGTACTAAATTTGAATGCCAGTTCCGGGGGACAAGCAATAGATTGCGCATGCACCAGTGACGTAATTCGATTGTTCCAAGATGTTTTCCTCGGAACAAACTAAACATGATTCCGCGCTAAACGTCATAGAACAATCAAATGACGTCACTGGTACATGCGCAATCTATTCGTTGTCCCCCGGAACTGGCATTCAAATTTAGTACCGCAGATAATGTGAAAGGGTCTATTCAGTGGTTTTAAGTGCCACAAAATCATTATGTTTGTATGGGTTATCTAAGACTGAAAACTCTAAATGACAGCCAAATTTCAGCTTCAATGCAAGAACATTTATTTTAAATTCAATTTTTTTTCTAAGAAAAAGTAAGGACAACTCATCGTATTAGTAATTTGAGGGTTGTAGTATTCCTTCGCATGGATCTTGCTACGACTTCAGCTGATACATGCTTATCTCAAGATTATCTCCTTAGTTGGGAACTAAGAATAATACAGAAGAACAATTAGTAAACATAATAAATCAATGTGTGAATATTGTATTTTTCTAATAAGAAATATCACAAGGTAGTATTTTATAAGACTTACTATATGATGAAAAATGAATATGAGTGACACATAAGATCGGATGGTTTCAACTTTAACAGACTAAGATACGTCAAAATGCAATGCAAAGATAAACCTGTCATTTGTTTGATTAAAATGGTACTCAACAGACAAAAATAAAGTTTCCCTATTGATCATGTTGGTATACGACCACTTTGTTTGACGGAGGGTATTCTAGAGTAAGCAAGTAAACTCGGGGTAACTTGTCTATTTTGGCTGTTTTGACCATTATGGTAATTTCTTTGCTTGGATTGTATAGTTTTTTTTCCAATCGGCAAGAATGCAAAAGAAAGTGTTTGGTGTTTCCTTTACAACAGTCGGTGTAATTTATTTTGAGTTGAGCTGTCTACTATATTTATGTATAGCGTAAATCATGACAAGTACCATTTTTCAATGAAATTCTGAACCTTGCATCTTTATCCTATTTATACTTCGGATTGAACTTTGTAAAAAAAATGTCTCCAAATGTGGCAAAACAACATTAATTATTTATGCTTCTTTGAATCATTTTGGCTTGAAGTACAACTAATGAGCATTTATTGTCCGATTCATGCATGTCTGGTGCATAGAATTTATTCTTCTATGTAGAAAAGGCTGCTCAATAGTAATAGGGTTAGCACACTCTCCCTTTTCTTCATATGGCCGGATAAGTTTGTAAATGAACAGGCCTTTCAAAATTTCTTCTGCTCTGTTTACATCTAAGGATAATTTTTCCTTCTGGTTGGAGATTCCCTCCGTTTTCTGTGATTCAAAATTGAATCTGAGCTAAGAGTCTTCAACTGTGGAAAGATGAAATGGCACTACGTATGTTTTGGCATGTAAAACTCAAGTGGGCGAAATCTTGAAAGCAATTGTCTTGAATATCGGTGTTCCCCTTAATTTGAAGGTTATTTCTTTATCATATCTTAAACATGTTTTCATTCTAAATGTTTTCTTACAACACAGAGAGTATTTGGTTGAAGAGAAAGACGTAGTCAGTGTGACCAGCTTGAAATGAATATAGAACAAAACAAGAGCATAAGTCAAAAGAACAGTGACAGGGAAAATAATCTGTGTCAAGAATACAGATCATGCAGCAATCCTGGAGGAACTTTGCTCCTTTGAATTCCTTTTGCAGACTTTCAAATAGGACAGTCACTTAAGTATTTGACATGATATTTTGACAATCCACAGCCCTATTATGTAGGTTTTTGCTTGACTCTTATCCCCCTTCCTTAAAGCATACAATATTTGCAATTCATTTTTATCTTTATATAAATATATAAATAAAGATTCTTCACTTTAAGGTTTGAGGATGTGCAATCTATGTAAAAAGAGCATGTGAAAGCTCATGAATATCTACAAAAGGAACTTAGACATTGATTATACCGCCTTTGGGATCACAAATAAGATGCACAACAGTTATTCGTAACGAAATGTGAATATTGAAGTGAGGTTAGCCTTTAATAAACTGATATGCAAAATGACGCCAGAAATGGATTTCTTGGTCCTTAAAACCACTGATTAGATGTGTTACACTTGATATATCAAGTAATTAATTATTACATATTACACAGTAGTAGGATACTATCTAGCGGCAATTTTGAATTTCCCCCGATAAGCAGAGTTTCCCAGAAGCGTGTGTCAGCTGATAGCAACCAAAACAGCAAAATAAATGTATTCTAGGACCATTGCAACTACAAATAAGATGTGTTACACGAACGTTTTATTGAAACATTCACAATGTACCATAATCAGGTTGAAATTTGGCGGCCATCTTGAATTTTTAGTCCTGAATGAACTCAAATTGTAAAAATGACATCGGATATGAGTTTTTTGACCCTCAAAAACTCTGATTTGATGTGCCACACAAGAATTTAATTTCATCTATTGGTGGAAAGCATTTGGCGGTCATTTTGAATTTCCACCGATAAAAAGAGTTGACCAAGGTTGCCAGAGTGGCAACCAAGCTAGAATCGTTCAGTACTATCCCATAGATAAGAATCATAAAAAAGTTCATAGGAAAGGACATTGGTAGGTTCTGAAATTTTCAAATCGACTAATATGATATCAGCTTGTGACCAATCAGTGTTATCCGCCTCACAGTCTGTCCATCTGTACGTCTGTCCTAACAGGCTGTCCATCATGACCAGGGTGAAATCTAGGGACTTTCACAAACAACAGGGGATAAGAAGACATACATCGCGGACACAAAACTATGATAAACCAACACAGAGATACAAATGTAAATTAATGAAATAAACGGAGGGAACCAATTCTTTGAGGGCCATCCATTAAGTTTTCTGATATTGATTATCAGAATAACGTGCGCTGTAGCCCTCCTTATCAGTGGAGACAGTCTGCGTCTTTTAAGTAGAGACGCACGACATTAAAAATCTTACTGTAAAATAATTAAACAAAAAACAACAAACAAAAATAAATTGTAGCCCCCCGGCCCCTCCTCTAAAAAACCTATGTAAATGGATATCAAAACACATTGCATTTATGGAGTAGGGTATGACAATACGGATTTTTTAAAAACAAAATTCTCTTAAATTTCCCTTTCTATATACGTAAGGCATCACTCAAAAGCGGCGACTTGAAGCCCTTTCAAAAAAGTTTACTTCGACTTATTGCAAGCCTACAAAAATGTACACACGATGAAGCTTGCATGATTGCAATTTCAAGTGACGTCATCTATCAGGGTTTTTACATCAGTACCTCAAATATGAAAGATTAATCATTTTGCATGAAATGGTATATGGATCTAGCTCAATATTTTGCCATGCACTGCAGAGTACGGATTTGTCAATGAGATGGCGCCTACTGGGACTATACACACTCAGTTATTCTCAACTCCATCCATTGTACAATAGAGTCATTTTACATAGCGTTTTAATTGTAATGTATGGTAAATTTTATGCCTGGTAAGGTACTATAAACTATATATTTGATGCCCTGAGTACAACTTTGTTATTTTGCATATGTTATATAGAGAAAATAGACAAGGAGCTGTAACGATAGCCCTGAAATAATTCGATTATTTCTCGTGCGCTTTCCTTCATTTGAAGGAAAATGTTGTTCAGGAAAAAATATTACATATTAGAAGATTTCTCATAAGTATTTTATTTTTTTAAAATTGATGTAAGATTTGAAAATTACGGCTTGAGTAGGTAGGGGTAATGAACAATGTCTGAGAACGTCAAATAGCGAACGAAAATGTAAAAAAAAAATGCATTTCTTACATAAATTTTCTGTGTGTTTATCCCCTCTTATTTTAAAAATGAAAAAGTAAATAATAAGTTCGAAACCAGTATGTCAATGTAATCGGTAAAATACGCAATCCGGAGACTGAAAACCGTTCTATTTTGTACTAAACAGCCACATTGTAAGCTTTCAGGCGCGAAATACACAGTCTGTAGAAATAGACATCTTTATATAGATTGTTCCATTGTATAACAGGACGAAATGGGCAATTTTTACCTATCTTACCGCTTTTAAGTCAGATTCTTAAAAAATAGCCTATCCCCCTTTTTTTGTTTTTCGTCTGTGGGACATTGTTCCACCCCGAGTTACAGAACCACACTTGGTCAGAAAATTGGTATTAAAGTAAAAGTGGCATTTTGTAACTCGGGGCGGAACAATGTTGTAGAAAACTTTTCTTTTTTTCAATGATTTCTATAGAAAAAAAAACCGCCCATTTTAACCCAAATATCGGTATTGTTATTAATAATTTATTCAAACAGACATTAGATTCAGATATGCATTAAATTAGTTGATATTTCTACTGAAAAATTTCTTCAAATTGCCCATTTTGAAATTCCCACTTTTCAGGGCAGATTTTACGTCTTATCGTTACAGCTCCTTTAAATGCTTCATCAGTTATTCTCCTTTTTTCTGAGCAGTGGCCATTACAAGTACTAGCTTTTACAAAAAGCTTGCCGGCAGTTAGCTTGTAAAATACTAGTAAGAAAAAGTTGGAATAAACGATTTTTGTTCTTGTTGACCAATCGCACATTTCCGGACTTTTCCGTTTTTATTTCCGATTCAAGCTACGGAAATTTCCAAGGATCTGTGATTGTTGTAGGACGTATCAGTACATAGACTTTTCGATGCATCTTTCGGATGAAAATGCACTGATACGATATGACTTTCATTTGTCAAGTCATCTAGACTCTTGAGCCGACCTGATGAAAGTATCTTATGCACAGATTCTGAATAATCTTGACGAATATTTGCATATTTTGTAATTGTCCACCAATCATATTGCCAAGAGTTATTTTATCCGTGCAAGTATGTCACGATTGATTACAGTATACCGGCAGTCATGACTGCCGGTAATAACCTTTCAGAAAATAACTTACCAGGCATGGAAAAATGCCCTATTGTACATAAGTTGGACATAAATATGTCTTTACGAACTTAAATGTCGGTTTGACAAGCACAGTTTAGATAGCTATGGCACAAATACCTACATTTCGGATCTTCAGTGTTAATGAATAAGCAAATTAATAAAAGATGTTTATTTACCATTGAATTATATACATAAGGTAGGTGAATCATTTCCCAGTTAACACAAGCATGTTTTAAAAGCATGTCAAATAATTTCAGTAAATGTTATAGAAAACGTGTTTTTGTATGGTTCCAGAAATATCAATAAAACATATTTTTTTGGAAACATTTCAAATTGTTCAGTATTCTTAAATGCTGTTAAAACGTTTTAAAAACATTCTATACAACTGCACAGTGTTTTAAAAATGTTCTTGGAACTTTTTGCCAGAAAATTTTCAACAGCAACCATTCGAAAATATTTCGAAAATGTTTTGTGTTGGTATTCAATAGCCTCAATGTTTGCCACAAAAATACAAAAGGTGTAGAAATAAAAAGCGTTCTTTTCTCTTTCATACGGTACTCTCATGAACATAATAGTACTCCTGATAGAATGCCCTTTGTCAACATAAAAACTGAGCCTGAACATGCGACATACTAGTATATAATAATCGTTTACATTTTTTAGCTGTAAAGAAAAATGACCATATTACGACAGAATTCGTTTGTTAATTTGCATTTATTTTGAACCAACTTCGAATCTGTGCAGCGTCGCATCAATTTATTTCAGTTGCGCCATCTTTTTAACAATGTGATTGTATGTGGGAATTTTTCATGCATATAGACTATAGTGTTCTCCTTCATGTTTCTACTGTTGTTCCTTTTCTTCCCTCATATGACATTGTGTGTTCTACTGTAATAACCGCGACATCGTCATGTTGGAGATCTCCTTTTTTTCTTTTCTATTGTTGCACATTTTTTTCGAAGTATTTTTGCGCATCCTTGTTCATAAATTCAAGCCCAAACTACAACGACTTCGTTCTGAGGGCAAGAAACTACTGAACGTGAACCAAGGGTATGTTTGTGAGCGACTGACTTTGTCACTGCATTTTTTGGACGATA
>VSWD01000419.1:0-12101 GCA_033119305.1 Pinctada imbricata | reverse complement strand
GCTCCATATCTCACCCGATATATACATGAAATTCTGTGCATCTGTACATTCATGTCTATAGGAAACATCGAAGTCCCCTGAATAGAGAGCTGAAATTTTCAGGATATCTAGATAATTGTCGGACTAATTGATGGTTAAAATATGTTATGGTAAAATTCTTCGTTTACGAGATATAGCTCCAATATCTCACCGTATATATTGAAATGCAGTGCACTCTACATATTATGTCTCTAGTAACATCGAAGTCCCCTGAATAGAGAGCTGAAATTTTCAGGATATTAGATATTTGTCTGACTAATTGATGTTAAAATATGGTTATGGTAAAATTCTTTCGAGACAGTATAGCTCCATATCTCACCCGATATATACATGAAATGCAGTGCACCTTACATTTATGTCTATAGGAAACATCGAAGTTCCCTGAATAGAGAGCTGAAATTTTCAGGATATCGAGATAATTGTCTGACTAATTGATGGTTAAAATATGTTATGGTAAAATTCTTCGTTTACGAGATATAGCTCCATACTCACCCGATATATACATGAAATGCAGTGCACCTCTACATATTTCTGTCTATAGGAACATCGAAGTCCCCTGAAATAGAGAGCTGAAATGTTCAGGATATCCAGATAATTGTCTGACTAATTGATGGTAAAATATGGTTATGGTAAATTCTTCGTTTACGAGATATAGCTCCAATATCTCCCCGATATATACATGAAATGCGTGCACCTCTACAATTATGTCTATAGGAAACATCGAAGTCCCCTGAATAGAGAGCTGAAATTTCAGGATATCTAGATAATTGTCTGACTAATTGATGGTTAAAATATGTTGATGGTAAAATTCTTCGTTTACGAGATATAGCTCCAATATCTCACCCGATATATACATGAATGCAGTGCACCTCTACATATTCATGTCTCATAGGAAACCATCCGAAGTCCCCTGAATAGAGAGCTGAAATTTTCAGGATATCTAGATAATTGTCTGACTAATTGATGGTTAAAATATGGTTATGGTAAAATTCTTCGTTTACGAGATATAAGCTTCAATACTCACCGTATATACATGAAATGGCAGTGCACCTCTACATATTTATGTCTATAGGAAACATCGAAGTCCCCTGAATAGAGAGCTGAAATTTTCAGGATATCTAGATAATTGTCTGACTAATTGATGGTTAAAATATGGTTATGATGAAATTTCTTCGCTTACGAGATATAGGAGATATACGACCCATATCTCATCCTGGTATTAACATGAAAGCTATACCTCTACATACTTATGTCTCTAGAAAGATCGAAGTCCCTATGAAGGGAGACTGAAATTTTCAGGATATCTAGATAATCATCTGACAATTGATGGTTAGAGCACGATTTGATCGTAAAATTCTTCGAATTCGAGATATGTGTCCCATATCTGGATTATTGTGTATCACACTCGTCAATTCTAGTCATTCTCTGTCGGATATTGACTTTTAGGAGCATTGGAAGCAACACTATCGTTTTTTGTATATATTTTTATCAATGCACAGTATTTTAAATCATCAGTTGTAGGCAATTAACACTGAATTCCATTTTAACAGGTACACATGTAGTGTAGGACTTCCTTTTTTATTTTTAATGTATTTATTGCAATTTTACAATAACATTTTGAAATAACATAACATAAACACATACAAATAACAATATGATCCATTCAATCTTCCACTCGATCCTCACATCCATAGGAACAATAAGAAAGTACACATAAAGTAAAAAAAAAAAAGAACAAACGCATGCATTTCTTGCAAAGTAACAATGAAAAAAGTAATAAGATAGGCAAATTAAACTTAGAACTACATGTGTTAGTGATATATCTTATATACGTATTCTATTCATTATTTTCTGACAGAAAAAACCAACGTTGTCGGAACTGATTTATTTTCCATTTTTGGTATAAATATATTTTTCAATATCGCGAATATTCTTTATTTTCCTTTAGCCTCTTGAAATGAGGGCAGTGAAGAATTCAGTTACAGGTGTATATGTATTTTTACAGATAATAATTATGTGATTTTCCAAGTTGTCCCTGATTTACTTCCTAAAATAATATTACTTTTTCTAAGGTTATGCAGTCAGTTATATTACAGTTTAACCATCTATTTACCATGTCCCAAAAGGTCTTACATATGGACAATCAGAAAAAAATATGAATTAATGTTTCTGGTTCATGATCACAGAAAGAGCAGTTTTTTGTTTCACTTAATTTTATTTTAAAAAGAAAATTGTTTGTTGCTAAAATTCTACATAAGATTCTGTATTAAAAGTAAATGAGCATTGTGTCTTTGGTGCATATTATTGGTAAATCAAAATAAAACTCAATGCTATTTATATCTTCATTAACTTCGTTTCTCCATTTAACAATTTTGTTTTCAGGACTTAGAAATACCTTGTCCCTTATAGTGCTTCATACACAAATTTGATACACTTATTGGAAATAATTTATAGAAATAGAACATCATCCTCACATACATCCATCGATTCATTTCGCTCCTTTAATTGCTTAATTTTTGATTTCCATTCTTTTGTTATTTTATTGATAATTTGATAGTATTTGATGAAATTATCGCAATCAATTTGACTTTTTAATCCTTCAAACCTTTTAAATTTTCCATCATTCTTTATCAAATCATTCAAACAATTCACATTATTTTGACACCATTTAGTATAATAATCATATTCTGATATATGACAGAAATTACGAATATCTTGTTGTAAATACTCGGAAATATTCAATTCATCTTTATTAATTAAAATAATAGTGTCTATTACACCCTTCCAGAACTGATTTGTTATTCTTTTCTTTAGTTCTACAAGAGTATTCTTATTTAATAACCAAAAATCATCTAAATCTGTTTTGATATTAAAAACTATGGAAAGAAATTTCTGCCAGGGGCCATCTGGTTTATCATGTAATCTTTTAATCCATTTTATTATCATATATTGAAGAAAAGATGGTATATGAATCATATTAAGTCCTCCTTTTTTGTATGAGCCGATAAGTGTCAGTCTTATAATTTTGTCTGGCTTTCCGCTCTCCAAATAGATTTATAAAACCCTTTCTCTAATTCATTTATAATTGATTTATTTGGATTAGGGAGGGATGAGAATAAATGTATCAATTTTGGTATTGCTAAGGATTTTATAATTGTAATTTTTCCAATTGGAGTTAGGTCTCGTTTTATCCAGCTTCCGAGTAATTTTCTTAAGCTTAGTAATTGCTCATTGTAATTAATTTCTACCATATTTTTTAGATTATTTGTAAACTTGATTCCTAGCAGTTTGAAATTTTCATTCGTCCATAAAATATTCAAATCTTCACAATTTGTCTGCACTACCTGCTTTTGAACCAAGCCAAACTGCCTTTGATTTACTAATATTAAGATTAAGTCCACTTACCAAACCAAACATATTTATAATTTCCATTGATTTTCTTAATTATTTGTATGAGCCGTCTAATAAGAGAAATGTGTCGTCTGCATACTGATTAATGAGAAAAGTAATGTTGCCAAATTGTAATCTTTTTATGTCTTTTTCCTTTTTGAGTCTGGAGCTGAGAAGGTCTACCACTAGAATAAATATATAAGGCGCGAGGGGGTCCCCCTGACGGCAGCCCCTCTGAAGCGGGAGGTAAGGTGACATATTCCAATTATTGATTAATGCACTTTTCGAATGATAGTAAAGAGTAGAGAACCATTTGCAGATAGAGTTTCCAAAATTGAAAGATTTTAATGTTTTTTCAACAAAAGACCATTCAACAGAATCAAACGCTTTTTCAAAATCCAAAAGAAGAAGAAGACCTTTTTGTTTAATTTTTAACATGTGTTCCATTAAATCATAGAGAAGACGTGTATTTTCACCGATAAATCTGTTTTGCAAGAATCCTTTTTGTGTATCACTTATTATAGAGGGGAGTACAAGTTTAAGTCGACTGGCTATAGAGCTAGCTCCAATTTTATAGTCAATATTTAAAAGTGATATCGGTCACCAGTTTCGTATTTGTCGTCTGTCCTTCGAGTCCTTTGGTAAGCATGTTATTATCCCTTGGCACTGGAAGTCTGATAATTTACCGTTAACATATCCAAAATTAAGTGATTTTACAACAACAACTTCCCCGATTACATTCCAAAAGAATTTATAAAATTCTACTGTCATCAGAGCCTGGGGATTTTTGCCATTTTGTACAGTGCTTTACCATTCAGCTTTAGTGAGTAAACCTTCACACTTAATTTTATCATCATTCGACAGTTTATTTTCGTTATCAATAAATTCATCACAGATGTTCTTATTTACTTCATTTTCTACTAAATTAATTTCGCTTCATAAAGATTCTTGAAAAACAGTGTTTGTTTAGATAAAATTTCTTTTTGATTAGATATTACATCACCATTATCGTCGATATGTTCATATATCGTTTTGTTTATGTAATTTCTTCGTTCTAGTTCACAAAAGTACTCCATGTTCTTTTCACCATGTTCGTACCAGTTAACCTTAGACTTAAACATTATAGCATCTACAATCCTTTTACGTTCATTTTGTTCGTCTGGTTTTAATGATTCAAGTTGATTTATAACGGTCTGATTCGGAGAATTCTGAATTTCTTCATCCAACCTAATAATTTTTCGTTCTATTTCTTTAAGCTTTCCCTCCCGTGCCTTAGATTTGGCCACTGCATATTCTATGGTACTAGACCTTACTTTCATTTTGATTAATTCCCATAAATATTGATAATTCACTTGCTCTTTGTCATTATTTTCTTCATATTCCGTAATTGTTTCAGTGTTATTTGTATTTATTTTTTCAGTGTATTCCTTATCAAAGAGTAGCAAATTATTAAATTTCCAGTAGCTTTTGCCTCGTTCTACTTCACTTGGAGAAAATTTAAAACAGATAGCAGAATGATCGGTCCTGTAACCCGGGATAATACAACATTCTATGATTTTTGGAAAAATAGTTTGTGACACTAGGACAATTCTACTTTGTTTTAATGGATGGGACCTCCTCCTGAGTGAGTGATGCTGAGATTGTCGTCAGGATCTTTCTTATCTCATTTGCGTCTCACATATTCCCTTTGCCGTGTGGAGCTCGTAAAAAAATTCCCCGCGAGGGTTTTTTCCCCGACACTTTCTATATAGACATAACATCAGACAGTGCATGTTTTTAGATATTGTTTACATTTTCGTATGTGAACATTGACGGCGGGTGCGGGTAGCCAAACAGGGGATGCTTACTCCTCCCGGGTACCTTCTCCCACCTCCATCTTGCTATGGGTCCGTTGATGCTTGATTTGGCGCTCTATTCTGAGTGCGTTTGAGCTTCCTTATCTCATCAGAAAAGCCAGACCTTTTGATTCGTGGTTCCGCATGGAACATCTCTGGAAGCACTAGTACGATCGCCGGTGTAAGGATGATCTAGAATTAGGAACGTGACCAAATGGTGAACTCCTTACAGCACAAAGATGCATAATTTGGAGGCAGAGCCAATGCGACTCGACTCTACTGCGATGAAAGAGACATGCATTCGCTACATTGATGTCTGTAAATATGTAGAGGTGCACTGCATTTCATGTATATATCGGGTGAGATATTGGAGCTATATCTCGTAAACGAAGAATTTTACCATAACCATATTTTAACCATCAATTAGTCAGACAATTATCTAAATATCCTGAAAATTACAGCTCTCTATTCAGGGGACTTCGATGTTTCCTATAGACATAAATAAGTAGAGGTGCACTGCATTTCATGTATATATCGGGTGAGATATTGGAGCTATATCTCGTAAACGAAGAATTTTACCATAACCATATTTTAACCATCAATTAGTCAGACAATTATCTAGATATCCTGAAAATTTCAGCTCTCTATTCAGGGGACTTCGATGTTTCCTATAGACATAAATATGTAGAGGTGCACTGCATTTCATGTATATATCGGGTGAGATATGGGAGCTATATCTCGTAAACGAAGAATTTTACCATAACCATATTTTAACCATCAATTAGTCAGACAATTATCTAGATATCCTGAAAATTTCAGCTCTCTATTCAGGGGACTTCGATGTTTCCTATAGACATAAATATGTAGAGGTGCACTGCATTTCATGTATATATCGGGTGAGATATGGGAGCTATATCTCGTAAACGAAGAATTTTACCATAACCATATTTTAACCATCAATTAGTCAGACAATTATCTAGATATCCTGAAAATTTCAGCTCTCTATTCAGGGGACTTCGATGTTTCCTATAGACATAAATAAGTAGAGGTGCACTGCATTTCATGTATATATCGGGTGAGATATTGGAGCTATATCTCGTAAACGAAGAATTTTACCATAACCATATTTTAACCATCAATTAGTCAGACAATTATCTAGATATCCTGAAAATTTCAGCTCTCTATTCAGGGGACTTCGATGTTTCCTATAGACATAATATGTAGAGGTGCACTGCATTTCATGTATATATCGGGTGAGATATGGGAGCTATATCTCGTAAACGAAGAATTTTACCATAACCATATTTTAACCATCAATTAGTCAGACAATTATCTAGATATCCTGAAAATTTCAGCTCTCTATTCAGGGGACTTCGATGTTTCCTATAGACATAAATATGTAGAGGTGCACTGCATTTCATGTATATATCGGGTGAGATATTGGAGCTATATCTCGTAAACGAAGAATTTTACCATAACCATATTTTAACCATCAATTAGTCAGACAATTATCTAGATATCCTGAAAATTTCAGCTCTCTATTCAGGGGACTTCGATGTTTCCTATAGACATAAATATGTAGAGGTGCACTGCATTTCATGTATATATCGGGTGAGATATTGGAGCTATATCTCGTAAACGAAGAATTTTACCATGGCCATATTTTAACCATCAATTAGTCAGACAATTATCTAAATATCCTGAAAATTTCAGCTCTCTATTCAGGGGACTTCGATGTTTCCTATAGACATAAATATGTAGAGGTTCACTGCATTTCATGTATATATCGGGTGAGATATTGGAGCTATATCTCGTAAACGAAGAATTTTACCATAACCATATTTTAACCATCAATTAGTCAGACAATTATCTAAATATCCTGAAAATTACAGCTCTCTATTCAGGGGACTTCGATGTTTCCTATAGACATAAATAAGTAGAGGTGCACTGCATTTCATGTATATATCGGGTGAGATATTGGAGCTATATCTCGTAAACGAAGAATTTTACCATAACCATATTTTAACCATCAATTAGTCAGACAATTATCTAGATATCCTGAAAATTTCAGCTCTCTATTCAGGGGACTTCGATGTTTCCTATAGACATAAATATGTAGAGGTGCACTGCATTTCATGTATATATCGGGTGAGATTTTGGAGCTATATCTCGTAAACGAAGAATTTTACCATAACCATATTTTAACCATCAATTAGTCAGACACTTATCTAGATATCCTGAAAATTTCAGCTCTCTATTCAGGGGACTTCGATGTTTCCTATAGACATAAATATGTAGAGGTGCACTGCATTTCATGTATATATCGGGTGAGATATGGGAGCTATATCTCGTAAACGAAGAATTTTACCATAACCATATTTTAACCATCAATTAGTCAGACAATTATCTAGATATCCTGAAAATTTCAGCTCTCTATTCAGGGGACTTCGATGTTTCCTATAGACATAAATATGTAGAGGTGCACTGCATTTCATGTATATATCGGGTAAGATATTAGAGCTATATCTCGTAAACGAAGAATTTTACCATAACCATATTTTAACCATCAATTAGTCAGACAATTATCTAGATATCCTGAAAATTTCAGCTCTCTATTCAGGGGACTTCGATGTTTCCTATAGACATAAATATGTAGAGGTGCACTGCATTTCATGTATATATCGGGTGAGATATTGGAGCTATATCTCGTAAACGAAGAATTTTACCATAACCATATTTTAACCATCAATTAATCAGACAATTATCTAGATATCCTGAAAATTTCAGCTCTCTATTCAGGGGACTTCGATGTTTCCTATAGACATAAATATGTAGAGGTGCACTGCATTTCATGTATATATCGGGTAAGATATTGGAGCTATATCTCGTAAACGATGAATTTTACCATGACCATATTTTAACCATCAATTAGTCAGACAATTATCTAGATATCCTGAAAATTTCAGCTCTCTATTCAGGAGACTTCGATGTTTCCTATAGACATAAATATGTAGAGGTGCACTGCATTTCATGTATATATCGGGTGAGATATTGGAGCTATATCTCGTAAACGAAGAATTTTACCATAACCATATTTTAACCATCAATTAGTCAGACAATTATCTAGATATCCTGAAAATTTCAGCTCTCTATTCAGGGGACTTCGATGTTTCCTATAGACATAAATATGTAGAGGTGCACTGCATTTCATGTATATATCGGGTGAGATATTGGAGCTATATCTCGTAAACGAAGAATTTTACCATAACCATATTTTAACCATCAATTAGTCAGACAATTATATAGATATCCTGAAAATTTCAGCTCTCTATTCAGGGGACTTCGATGTTTCCTATAGACATAAATATGTAGTGGTGCACTGCATTTCATGTATATATCGGGTGAGATATTAGAGCTATATCTCGTAAACGAAGAATTTTACCATAACCATATTTTAACCATCAATTAGTCAGACAATTATCTAGATATCCTGAAAATTTCAGCTCTCTATTCAGGGGACTTCGATGTTTCCTATAGACATAAATATGTAGAGGTTCACTGCATTTCATGTATATATCGGGTGAGATATTGGAGCTATATCTCGTAAACGAAGAATTTTACCATAACCATATTTTAACCATCAATTAGTCAGACAATTATCTAGATATCCTGAAAATTTCAGCTCTCTATTCAGGGGACTTCGATGTTTCCTATAGACATAAATATGTAGAGGTGCACTGCATTTCATGTATATATCGGGTGAGATATTGGAGCTATATCTCGTAAACGAAGAATTTTACCATAACCATATTTTAACCATCAATTAGTCAGACAATTATCTAGATATCCTGAAAATTTCAGCGCTCTATTCAGGTGACTTCGATGTTTCCTATAGACATAAATATGTAGAGGTGCACTGCATTTCATGTATATACCGGGTGAGATATTGGAGCTATATCTCGTAAACGAAGAATTTTACCATAACCATATTTTAACCATCAATTAGTCAGACAATTATCTAGATATCCTGAAAATTTCAGCTCTCTATTCAGGGGACTTCGATGTTTCCTATAGACATAAATATGTAGAGTTGCACTGCAATTCATGTATATATCGGGTGAGATATTGGAGCTATATCTCGTAAACGAAGAATTTTACCATAACCATATTTTAACCATCAATTAGTCAGACAATTATCTAGATATCCTGAAAATTTCAGCTCTCTATTCAGGGGACTTCGATGTTTCCTATAGACATAAATATGTAGAGGTGCACTGCATTTCATGTATATATCGGGTGAGATATTGGAGCTATATCTCGTAAACGAAGAATTTTACCATAACCATATTTTAACCATCAATTAATCAGACTATTATCTAGATATCCTGAAAATTTCAGCTCTCTATTCAGGGGACTTCGATGTTTCCTATAGACATAAATATGTAGAGGTGCACTGCATTTCATGTATATATCGGGTAAGATATTGGAGCTATATCTCGTAAACGATGAATTTTACCATAACCATATTTTAACCATCAATTAGTCAGACAATTATCTAGATATCCTGAAAATTTCAGCTCTCTATTCAGGAGACTTCGATGTTTCCTATAGACATAAATATGTAGAGGTGCACTGCATTTCATGTATATATCGGGTGAGATATTGGAGCTATATCTCGTAAACGAAGAATTTTACCATAACCATATTTTAACCATCAATTAGTCAGACAATTATCTAGATATCCTGAAAATTTCAGCTCTCTATTCAGGAGACTTCGATGTTTCCTATAGACATAAATATGTAGAGGTGCACTGCATTTCATGTATATATCGGGTGAGATATGGGAGCTATATCTCGTAAACGAAGAATTTTACCATAACCATATTTTAACCATCAATTAGTAAGACAATTATCTAGATATCCTGAAAATTTCAGCTCTCTATTCAGGGGACTTCGATGTTTCCTATAGACATAAATATGTAGAGGTGCACTGCATTTCATGTATATATCGGGTGAGATATTGGAGCTATATCTCGTAAACGAAGAATTTTACCATAACCATATTTTAACCATCAATTAGTCAGACAATGATCTAAATATCCTGAAAATTTCAGCTCTCTATTCAGGGGACTTTGATGTTTCCTATAGACATAAATATGTAGAGGTTCACTGCATTTCATGTATATATCGGGTGAGATATTGGAGCTATATCTCGTAAACGAAGAATTTTACCATAACCATATTTTAACCATCAATTAGTCAGACAATTATCTAGATATCCTGAAAATTTCAGCTCTCTATTCAGGGGACTTCGATGTTTCCTATAGACATAAATATGTAGAGGTGCACTGCATTTCATGTATATATCGGGTGAGATATTGGAGCTATATCTCGTAAACGAAGAATTTTACCATAACCATATTTTAACCATCAATTAGTCAGACAATTATCTAGATATCCTGAAAATTTCAGCTCTCTATTCAGGGGACTTCGATGTTTCCTATAGACATAAATATGTAGAGGTGCACTACATTTCATGTATATATCGGGTGAGATATTGGAGCTATATCTCGTAAACGAAGAATTTTACCATAACCATATTTTAACCATCAATTAGTCAGACAATTATCTAGATATCCTAAAAATTTCAGCGCTCTATTCAGGGGACTTCGATGTTTCCTATAGACATAAATATGTAAAGGTGCACTGCATTTCATGTATATATCGGGTGAGATATTGGAGCTATATCTCGTAAACGAAGAATTTTACCATAACCATATTTTAACCATCAATTAGTCCGACAATTATCTAGATATCCTGAAAATTTCAGCTCTCTATTCAGGGGACTTCGATGTTTCCTATAGACATAAATATGTAGAGGTGCACTGCATTTCATGTATATATCGGGTGAGATATTGGAGCTATATCTCGTAAACGAAGAATCTTACCATAACCATATTTTAACCATCAATTAGTCAGACAATTATCTAGATATCCTGAAAATTTCAGCTCTCTATTCAGGGGACTTCGATGTTTCCTATAGACATAAATATGTAGAGGTGCACTGCATTTCATGTATATATCGGGTGAGATATTGGAGCTATATCTCGTAAACGAAGAATTTTACCATAACCATATTTTAACCATCAATTAGTCAGACAATTATCTAGATATCCTGAAAATTTCAGCTCTCTATTCAGGGGACTTCGATGTTTCCTATAGACATAAATATGTAGAGGTGCACTGCATTTCATGTATATATCGGGTGAGATATGGGAGCTATATCTCGTAAACGAAGAATTTAACCATAACCATATTTTAACCATCAATTAGTCAGACAATTATCTAGATATCCTGAAAGTTTTCATTTCATGAACTTAAGGATTAGAGAGTGCCGCCTTTACTCTAAACCCGAAAATGTCGCTCCTCCATTTATTTTTTCTATATTTGGATATATGTCAGTCACGTGATCAAATATTATAACCTGTTTTTACATGAAAAGTTTATTTTCTTCGACATGATTTTTTACGTGAAGATGATATATAAGTAATAGACTATTGAATTCATCTATCAATTCTATTAACTTTTGTATATTTCTAAATTTCCACCCTGGACATCTCAGATTCGTACTAAAAGGCGGAGAACGGACTCTTATTTTACTATTCAGTGAAAACTAACAATTTCTCTTTTAAATTCATTGAATTATTTAATATAAATGATTGGTTGATACAAATTAGACATCGCTCATTTTGAATGTTGAACCGCGTTCTGGGACGCGGTTCAACATTCGAATGTTGAATGTTGAATGTTGAACCGCGTTCCAAAACCACACTACCC
>VSWD01000418.1:0-10587 GCA_033119305.1 Pinctada imbricata | reverse complement strand
CCTTTTCATGTATATATATATATATATATATATTTTTTTTTTTGTTTTGAAGAAAAGAGTTTTTCATTGAGAAGTATGTAAAAGAAAATACCTTCTGAAAAATACTTCTTTGATGTCAAATAAGGACACTGAGTATTTGTTTTATTTTCATTTTGGGATGGGGGTACACAATATGTAATTTCCTGAACTTTAGCCAATTCACTCTTCGAAAGCATAATCTATTAGTAAATAAACATATTTGATGATATTATTGTGAAAATTTTCTTGTGAAATTATTACAAGGATGATTTTAATCTGTAGTCATTATCAGTATAGCATGTATTTATCTATCAAAATTCATTGTTTCGCGAAAGATCCCGGAGGTGGTTCACATATGTATATTCAGAGGACCACTGTCAGTCAAAAAAACCCCCGATCATTTGTAATCTTAATTGCAAATATAAAAGAAGGGAGGGGATCTCCAACAAAACCCCATTGCAGCACCAACAGCAAAACACCAGAACACCCAATGCAAAAACACAAAAGACGAGCATACTATGAGACTGGAAAGAGACATACGATATGTAAACATCAAACACAAAAGACTACACATAAATCGACGAGAACATAGGGCAACCGGTGCCAACTTTGGACGGCCATTTGCCACGTAGAAATGGTGTGGTTATCTTGGATTACGTGCGCGCAACCTCTCACTTCTCCAATTACCCAGAGGTCTCGAAGAACGTACAGTAGTGTTGTAAAACAACCTCCCCACTGTTAGATGGCCTAGCAAAAAGAAGACCGCAAAACGTAGGGACCGAAGCTACACAGATGAATATGTAAATGTATAAAAAAGAGGGCATGCGTAATACAGTCCGTGCTCTACCGGCTGTAGCAAACTAATGTTATCACCCGAGGAGTTCGGCTGACATTCACAGAGGACAGGTGATTGTGGCCCTGTCTTATATAAAAAGGTTTGAACGGGGCCCGTCATGGAGTCTCGTCGTCACAGTCAGTCAGAGTGAAAGTCTCAAGGATACGCTTGTACAAGACTGTAGATTGGTCAAGTACCAAGCCTAGCGTCCGTCTGGTGACATTAGGATCATATCCACGGTATAAAAGACGTTTGATGATTCTGACGCATTTTGATTATGCTGCCTACCTTTGATCTTTCTAATATTGTTTATCATATCACAATAAAAGACAGGTTGTGTAATACCCAAATGAGTTAAAGAAGATCCTGACGATAATCTCAACAGCACTCACAATAGAGCACTATGTTGAGCATCGACGGACCCCTAGCAAGCTGGAGGTGGGATCAGGTGCCCGGGAGGAGTAAGCATCCCCTCTTGGCTAGCCGCACCCGCCGTCGATGTTAATGCACGACAAAGAACACAGTAATACTCTGTTGCGTGTATAGATCCGAATTTTAAAAGAAGTTGACTGTTATTTTTGTAAAATTCCTAGAAAGTCTTAAGTAGTTTATGATGGCGGAAACCTTGACCTAAAAGTTTTTTGGTAATCTGTAAATTTCTACTGTGGAAATCCAAAATATCAGTACATGCTCTAGTGTACCGGATGAGCTGTGATGTGTATATGCCGTATTACGGTAATCTTGGAACATCACCGTCAGCCAGGGGAAATTTACTATGTTGAATCCAAAATAGTCCCTTTTATCATATACACTTGAATGAATCTTTCCGTTTACAATTTTGATATCTACACGGGCAGGAACACGTTATGTCGCCTTACAGTACCGTTGTCTGAGGCATTTAAAGTTTTGCACCTAAAACGGTCCGTAGACATTATGCCACCAATGAGGATATGTTGGAAACCATCCGTTGTCATGAAAGTTATCGACATAAATTAAGTAAAATCACTAATAAATCATTAAGTACATGTAACCGATGAAACTCCTTTTATGTTATGAGGAGATCTTATTGGCGATGACCCACTGTCAGCAACGAAAACGGAAATTTGAAAAGGAAAACTATCGTGTCTCTTAATTATTTGATTTTATGCACCAATTTTATGTAGAAAGTAATCCACAACATTATCCACACAATATATGTGAATAACCGTCGTTTACGTTGTATATGTATTGCAAACTTTGATTATTTGATAAAGTACGTCCGTTGTTATGACAAGACGAGAAGATATGTCCGTTGACATGACTCTTAATGGTATTTGGGCATGAATGGAGAATCCTTATTTGGAATCTAAGGTTGATCAAAGCGTAGTAATTTCTAAAAGCATTCGGCTCTTCTTTTTATTTTTTGTTAAGAGGGATATCATAACATTTTATGTAACGTGAACATAGAACACATAGAACAGAAAAAATATGATTCCTAAATAAGGAGCTGTAGGATGTATTCATGAATATATACATTGATCAATTGAACAATAATCGTTAATGGGATTTTGAAATTATATATAGCGCTAAAAACAGAGACATCCTGTGTCACGTAATTGTTCTGAACGTTCTTTACACGATGTAGAAATTTCGCATGCTTTTTCAGAAACAATAAGATTTCTACCTGCAGATGGGTTTTTGGACACTGTTTTATCGAAAGGACAAATGGATATCAAATGGATAAAAATAAAGACAAACGTACAAAGTAATAAAATTTTAGTATAAATTGCCATTATCATTTTCCGTATAGTAACCCCCCCCCCCCTGGAAAAATGCCATACACTTACTTTAGCCCCCCCCCCCCCCCCCCTCTGGCGAAAAAAACTGGTCTCCCTCACCTACCATTATTCTTTGGATTTATAATTTTGCAATCCATAGAGATCTTCGATGGGGGTATTATATAGACCTTGCAAGTATATCTCAGGTAATAATGAAACCTGTAGTTGATATATTTATTTCTAAATGTGTGTCTGTAAGTTCTTGTGTCGTCATTGTCGGTGTCTCCGTCTGTCTGCGAGTGAGTTCTGCCCGCGTTTGTAAGCATATGTGTCTGTCTGTGAGTGAATTCATCTGTGTGTGTCCTTTGTGTGCATGTCTGTCTGTCCGTTTGTTTTTGTGCGTGTCTGTAAGTATGTCACTGTGTCTGTCAGTCTGTAGTTTTGCGCATGTCTGTGTATGCCTTTCAGGATGTTTATATCTGTGTTTTGATCAGTGTCTGTCTTTGGGTCTATCTGTGTGAATGAGAGTTTCTTTCTTGTAATTAGGAATATTGGCCTAGTCTGATTTTCTGTCTGTCTTGCATGCTTCGATAAATTGAGGATTTAATGAAACCAAAGTCAGTACATGCTTTTGTTTGTTTTTGTTTGAGTTCATCTGTGTATAGCTGTCTACCTGTCTATCCGTCTGCCTATGTAAATCTTTCTGTATGAGGGTGTGTTTGTTGGTGAATGTGTGTGTCTGTATATATGTGTTTATCTGAATACATGAGTGTGTCGAAAAATCCATATAAGAGTGTGTCTACCCCCCCCCCCCCTCCCCCCTAAAGAAACCTCTAGCATATTCTACAATGTTTTGAAATTATTTAAAAGCCTCTTTGATTGAAAGAGTGTCCATAATACATGTATTCAAAGCTCAACTTCAAGCATAAGACTCAGAACATTTTTTTCATGTATTTTGCAATATTGGAAGGTAATGGAAGGTAAACAAAATCCTGACTTAACAGGGGGGAATGGTTATATAGCATTTCGTTTATATGGGGAAAATCCATGCTTATATGAGGAAAGTCTAATAAATAGCGGAATTTCTCCCAGGGGAATAAAACACACAATATAGTTAATTTCACTATGTGAAAACTACTACATTTCACCGGTCTATAAAACACTTATATGAAGTAAGATACTGTATACAGTCAAAATTTTGCCTCCATTTATATTTAACCCTTTTCGCCCACAGCCCAGAAGATGAATTTAATACGATACGACTGAAATGTTATGTTAATTATATCTTAACAAAACGGATAATTCGGCGAATTCAATTCAGGGCAAATCAGTCTCCATTCTAAATAGGTTGAAAATTTAATTTTGCGTATTTGTAGCTGTATACAGTATATCATGGTCTGATTAACACCGGTATCATAGTACATTGTATCATTCTATCCATTAAAATATCACAGCAGACAACGGACATCTGACAACGGACAAAATTTTCGCAACATGAATTGACAACGGACCAGTTTTAGAAAAGTCCGAAAAAGTAGTCCAAAATTGAATTCGTGATCATGACACTACCAGTGGAGCATGATGTAGACTTGATATTTATCATGAGTATATTTCTGGAATAAGAGAACCTGAATATTCATATTTTTCAAGAAAAAGGAAGGATACCACATGTGCATAACGAGGTGATCGAAAGACGCCAACACGTTCTCCTCTTTTCAAACTGTATATCAGTACCAGAAAAGCATATAAACCAATAGCTTAGTGTTAATACTACCCCCATTAGATTTTCAGGTGTGTTACTTCTAAAATGTCAACGTTTATAAGACAATCACACTTTCCACACATGCTCATTGTCACGACAACGGATGGTTTCCTTCATATCCTCACCTGCGACATAATGTCAACGGACCGTTTTAAGTGCAGAACTTTAAATGCCTCTGACAACGGTAATGTAAGGTGACATAACGTGTTCCTGCCCGTGATCTAGGTAAAAAAATCATCAGATATTAATTTTAAATAAACAAATAATTTATTTTCCTCTGACAAGGAATTCATGGTTTATTAAGCCACCTTAATTACTTGATATATGTAAGAAAATGGATTTCTTCCGTATATGTTTACATTTTTTGGTTTGCACTTTTAAAACAAAGGATGGGATCTTCAACAACACTAGGTTGCAGCACCCACAGCAAAACCGCAAAACACTCACTGCAAAAACACAAAGCAGACAAGCACAGAAAGAGACGCATAAGGGACAAGGAACGTCAACGTACATCACAGAAACATCAAACACAAATGACTACACATAAACCAACGAGACCAATGGGCAACCGGTGCCGACTTAGAACGGCCATCTGCCACGGAAATAGCAGAAGGTGTGGTTATCCTGGATTACGTGCGCACAACCCTCCCACTTTTCCGATTACCTAGAGGTCTCGAAGAACGTACAATTGTGGTGTAAAACAACCTCCTCACTGTCAGATGACCACACACAAATAAGACCGCAAAACGCAGGGACCCAAGCAACACAGATGGATATAGAAAGAGGGCGTACGTAATATAATCCGTGCTCTGCCGCCGCGAGCTCATGTACATGTATGTTATCACCCGAGGAGTCCGACTGACATTCAGAGAGGACAGGTGGTCGGGGCCCTGTCTTCTCTAAAGAGGTTTGGACAGGTCCCGTCATGGAGTCCCGTTGTCACAGTCAGAGTGCAAGATTTAAGAATGCGCTTGTACAAGACTGTATATTGGTCAAATACCAAGCCTAGTGTCCGTCTGGTGACATTAGGATCATATCCACGGTATCAAAGGCGTTTGAAGATTCTGACGTATTGTTGTCTATCTTTGATCCTTCTTTTCTTGTTTATAATGTCACCATAAAATGCAGGTTGTGAAATACCCAAAGTAATATACTCTATTGCCTGTATTGGTCCGAATTTCAGAAGAATTTGACAATAATTTTTGTAAAATTTCCAGAAAGTCTTTACTAGTTTGTGAATGCGAAAACCTCGTCCTAAAAGTTTCTTGGTAACTTGTAAATTTCTACTATGAAAATCCAAGACATCAGTACATGCTCTAGCATACCGGATGAGCTGTGAAATATAGATACCATAGGACGGTAATCCAGGAAAATCACCGTCCAGCCGGGGAAATTTACTATGTTAAATCCAAAATCATCTCTTTTGTCATACACACTTGTATGGATCTCTCCATTAACTATTTTGATATTTAGATCCAAAATGTTGTTTCTGTGTTTGAAACGTTTGCCTTGTTTAGAATCAAGTTTGGTGGATAAATAACATATTTATACTTTTTAAAAACAGAATTGCCGATAGTAAGAATATCATCCATGTACCTAGAACTCAAGGTAACTCAAGAGGTAACTCAAGGGAAAATATACGCAGTATACTAACAGTCACTATAATGAATTAACGAAGATCCTGACGATAATTTCAACAGCAGTCACAATAGAGCACAAAATTGAGCATCGACGGACCCCTACCAAGCTAGAGGTGGGACAACGAGGTGTAAAGAATGATCAGGGTAAAAAATAAACAAGAGTCATGGAAACTGGTAGGGAAAGTACGGAAGCATAGAAAGGACGTGTGCAATTTTTTTTGTTATGTCGTGGCCACGAGATAATAAGTCGTGGCCACGAGATAATAAGTCGTGGCCACGACTTATTATCTCGTGGCCACGAGATAATTATCTCGTGGCCACGACTTAATATCTCGTGACCATGACTTATAAACTCGTGGCCACGACTTATTATCTCGTGGCCACGACATAATTATCTCGAGGCCACGACTTATTATCTCGTGGCCACGACTTATTATCTCGTTGCCACGACATAATTCTGCGTTTCTATTGGTTGATTATCTCGTGCGCACGGCTTACTTAGTCGTGGCCACGAAATAATTAACCAATAGAAATCTGTATATGAAGTTTATATTTAAGACTGATTTGTAGATATTTATACATATATAATCCTTTTGCGGTCTTATTGTTTCTCTTAGCTCAACTGAACAGATATTCAGAGCGCCATTGTTATACCTTGTAACGTGTGTTAGCACAAAATTTTAACTTGATCTTACATTTTTACCTTATGACCTTGACGTTTGACCAACTTCGCATATGATTTTTTTTCTCCTTTTCTTCATATTATCCGACATTTTGATTATAACATTTCACACAAAAGGAAAGGGGGTCAGGCACTCTCCTCCCAGCGCCTTCTTTTTGTATAGATATCTTCAAGGGCGTAGGAGCAGATTGGTAATATGGCATGAATATAGTAATATAGCATGAATTTAAAAGGTGATCTTTCTTCAACAGAGCAAATGACCATATATCCGATTCTTGTCCTTTTAATTCATTTTTTGTTGGTTTTCTTTATAGGGAAGGGGGAGGGGGCTAGTCAAATTGAATGTATCTCCTCCTACTATGCAAACAAGATAACAAAATTATATACATGTACAATATATCATAATGACACACAATTGTTTGTGGCCAGTGGCGGATCTAGGATTTCAGATAGGGGAGGGAAGAGGGCAAAGTCCAGTTTCAAAGAAAATTTCTACGGAAAACTGATGAGCGAAAATTGAAATAATTGTAATTCCTTCCGCTCGGTTCCTTGATAAATGACTTATATGATTGAAAGATGATTGGCAATCATTTTTCAGAGTGAAAATGAAATACAATTACACATGTACTATCTAATTCCTTTATCAATGTATTTTTGGGTCTCTACATAAAACTCAAAGTCCATGCATATTTTAAAAAGAAATTCGTGGGAATGGGAGTGCATTGGTAACGCTCAACAATGTGAAAGTGATAGTAACCGAAACCAGCGAGCGACAGCGTGCCAATAATAATGTTTTTTTTCAAATACATGTACTGACAGAAAAAATCGTAATTATTTTGATTTTCAATGTCTCAATGGCGTAGCTCTGCCTGAAAAATTGGAGAAGCAGAGCATCCAAAAAATTCTAACAATTCTTCATGTTCTGAATGCATAAAAATTAACATTTCTGGTGCAATTCTAAATTCTAAGTAGATGAATAAATGTCTGGCGAGCGGTAGCGGGTTAGGAAATGTTTTAAGCAAAATATTGACTTATCAGAAAATACTTTCTATATCCTCTATCATTAACAAGTATATGTAATATTCTACATAGTTTGAGTAAAATGACTTCATGTACATTGATAAAGTACATGTAATATGTACAAAGGATGGACCAGAATGGCGAGCGGTAGCGAGGCAAAGAAAAAATTTTGAAAATTGACCGAAATATTGTAGATTTATGGTACAAAATGTTGCTATTTTAAACAATATTAATGCATCATAAAATTTTGTGATTGAAAAGTAGGGGGGGGGACACAAAGATGGTTGTGCCGCCCCCCCCCCCTTTTCAAAGTGGGGGGATAAGCCCCCGCTGCCCTCCCCCTTCTCCTACGCCCTTGATTTTAATAGCAATTCAATTAAGAACGTTTGAAAAAAATATTGACCGCCAAAGGGGAGGATAGGGATCGACCCACACGACTGCGCTAGATTCGTTATTGATCTATTCAAGCAGAGCAAAGAAAAATAGTGCATGAGCTGAAGATGAGCATGATATAAATTACGGTCATTGGGCGGCCCCACTGTCCCCTTCCTCTAAATCGGAGTCAGTGTTCGCAACCAACACTTATTCAAAACATTGAACTGTAAGACTGCACCAATTTATTAACGTTTTAAGAAAAAAAATGAATAAATAATACGTAAGTAAACGTAAAATAAAACTCACATATAAAATTTGAAATATGCTAAGTAAATCTGTCGAAACCCCAACGCAGGATAATAGTTTCGCCCCCTGGACCTTGACATGATTATTCGATCGAACGGACGCGACTATCAATACTAGTAATTCTTCTGCATTATTTACAGAAAATGGTGTGTCTATCCGGAATTTGTGAGCACAACCTACTGTTAATCTGATACATACATAGGTCTCTTAGAGTCTAAGATGTATTAACACAGGAAGACTCTCAAATAAGCTCAAATTTCATCTGAATTCAGTCATACAAACAAATATATGTAGAGATTTTTTGTCACAAACAAGTTTTGCAAAATAATGTTTCATAGGAAAATGGAGCTTCTGTCATGTCAAAAAGTTAGTTTACCTCTATTTGATTGTTGAAGAAATATACAAAAACCAGGACAGCAAACACGAAAAAGCCAGGACATTCAACTTTTTCTTAAATTTTGTTCTTTCCGCTTTGTTTTGCCGTTTTATTTCTCAAGAAAAATGTGGACGAGAACATGGAATTTATTATATAATCAAAAGAGTCGAAATCGCTCAATTTAATGAAAAATAGACAGTCAGTCTTATAATGTATTTACAATGTGTAATGAAAAGACACGTATCTCACGATTATCTACATGTCCGTTTGTTTAAGAAAATATGAAAATATGCCGATTTTTCTTAGTACGACAATGACTCTTGGAATGTTTGTCCAGTGAGCTTATATGACTTTAAAAATAAAAAATAAAAGGCATGTATAAATTTCTAAAAATAAACTCAGTCACTTTCTTAAATATTTAGATATTCACTAATTACATTGGTTAATTATTTCGTGGCCACGACTTAGTAAGTCGTGCGCACAAGATAATCAACCAATAGAAACGCAGAATTATGTCGTGGCCACGAGATAGTAACTCGTGACCTCGAGATAATTAACTCGTGGCCACGAGTTAGTAAGTCGTGGCCACGAGATAATAAGTCGTGGCCACGAGTTACTAAGTCGTGGCCACGAGATAATAAGTCGTGGCCACGAGATAATTATGTCGTGGCCACGAGTTAGTAAGTCGTGGCCACGAGATAATAAGTTGTGGCCACGAGTTAGTAAGTCGTGGCCACGAGATAATAAGTCGTGGCCACGAAATAATAAGTCGTGGCCACGACTTATTATCTCGTGGCCACGAGATAATAAAAAGAATCGCACATGTTCCCTCTATGCTTCCGTAGGAAAGCCATTAAAGTATATATATTTAAAAATAGTCACCGATGAAAAGCCCAACGGAAACATATTATAATGCAAGTTTTTGCGTATTTTTTATTTTTTCTCTCCAGAAATTCATTTTTTTTTTTGCCCTGATGTCAAAAACAGTTTATCAGATTTTTTTATTATAACAACAAGTATTCGTAAATCTTCTTTTCAAATTTGTAACTTAGTATGTATTGAATTAGGAAATCCCTTTATATGCAAAGGAGGAAGCCTCATTTTTATTGAAAGCAGAATGAAGAAGGAATGAAAGCGGAATGAAAGCGAAATAATTCGCTTTCCTTTATCTGCTATTTCATCTTTCCATTCTCTTTCCTTACACGTTCTGTGCTAGTTTCTCAAAAATTCGTGTTCATTTTTCCAACACTGAAGCCAAAATTTGGAAACGAAAGAAAAAAGATCTAAATGTTGTTAGATAAAATGAAGACGGAAAATTCTAAGCGAAATTGGAGAAATGAAGGGGGAAAATATAAAGGGAGAAAACTGATTAAATCGGGTTTGTATGAGAAAAACAATCAACAAAATAAAAGCCTTAATCCATAGACTGACAAGTCATTAACGAATGCAGTTACTCTCAGTAAAAACATGAGTAAACTGTGTTATTATTAATTAGACACTAATGAGTAAAACATAAATTGTCAAATGAAATGAATGATAGTATTACTAATCATTTCTAGAACTGTATTTGCATTTTAACTTCATTTAAAGTTACTTTATGAATTGTAATATTTTGTTTTGGTTAACCGAGGCATCAACACCAAAAATTGAGAAAAAAACTGCACTGCGTGCGTTTTAACGTTTATTTGCATCTTTCAAATTGTGTTGCCAACGCATTTGCTTATGACGTTGCTAAGCGTGTATGTTTGGTTTCGGTTGATGAAGGTATGAACACAATTTCTCGGATAATCATAATCTTTGTTTATAAGCCCTGTCA
>VSWD01000416.1:0-10924 GCA_033119305.1 Pinctada imbricata | reverse complement strand
TTACTACATCATGTATATACCGGGTGAGATATGGGAGCTATATCTCGTAAACGAAGAATTTTACCATAACCATATTTTAACCATCAATTAGTCAGACAATTATCTAAATATCCTGAAAATTTCAGCTCTCTATTCAGGGGACTTCGATGTTTCCTAAAGACATGAATATGTAGAGGTGTACTACATTTCATGTATATACCGGGTGAGATATGGGAGCTATATCTCATAAACGAAGAATTTTACCATAACCATATTTTAACCATCAATTAGTCAGACAATTATCTAAATATCCTGAAAATTTCAGCTCTCTATTCAGGGGACTTCGATGTTTCCTAAAGACATGAATATGTAGAGGTGTACTACATTTCATGTATATACCGGGTGAGATATGGGAGCTATATCTCATAAACGAAGAATTTTACCATAACCATATTTTAACCATCAATTAGTCAGACAATTATCTAAATATCCTGAAAATTTCAGCTCTCTATTCAGGGGACTTCGATGTTTCCTAAAGACATGAATATGTAGAGGTGTACTACATTTCATGTATATACCGGGTGAGATATGGGAGCTATATCTCATAAACGAAGAATTTTACCATAACCATATTTAACCATCAATTAGTCAGACAATTATCTAAATATCCTGAAAATTTCAGCTCTCTATTCAGGGGACTTCGATGTTTCCTAAAGACATGAATATGTAGAGGTGTACTACATTTCATGTATATACCGGGTGAGATATGGGAGCTATATCTCATAAACGAAGAATTTTACCATAACCATATTTTAACCATCAATTAGTCAGACAATTATCTAAATATCCTGAAAATTTCAGCTCTCTATTCAGGGGACTTCGATGTTTCCTAAAGACATGAATATGTAGAGGTGTACTACATTTCATGTATATACCGGGTGAGATATGGGAGCTATATCTCATAAACGAAGAATTTTACCATAACCATATTTTAAACCATCAATTAGTCAGACAATTATCTAAATATCCTGAAAATTTCAGCTCTCTATTCAGGGGACTTCGATGTTTCCTAAAGACATGAATATGTAGAGGTGTACTACATTTCATGTATATACCGGGTGAGATATGGGAGCTATATCTCATAAACGAAGAATTTTACCATAACCATATTTTAACCATCAATTAGTCAGACAATTATCTAAATATCCTGAAAATTTCAGCTCTCTATTCAGGGGACTTCGATGTTTCCTAAAGACATGAATATGTAGAGGTGTACTACATTTCATGTATATACCGGGTGAGATATGGGAGCTATATCTCATAAACGAAGAATTTTACCATAACCATATTTTAACCATCAATTAGTCAGACAATTATCTAAATATCCTGAAAATTTCAGCTCTCTATTCAGGGGACTTCGATGTTTCCTAAAGACATGAATATGTAGAGGTGTACTACATTTCATGTATATACCGGGTGAGATATGGGAGCTATATCTCATAAACGAAGAATTTTACCATAACCATATTTTAACCATCAATTAGTCAGACAATTATCTAAATATCCTGAAAATTTCAGCTCTCTATTCAAGAAACATGAATAGAAATAGAAAATAGAAATATTCAGGGGACTTCGATGTTTCCTAAAGACATGAATATGTAGAGGTGTACTACATTTCATGTATATACCGGGTGAGATATGGGAGCTATATCTCATAAACGAAGAATTTTACCATAACCATATTTTAACCATCAATTAGTCAGACAATTATCTAAATATCCTGAAAATTTCAGCTCTCTATTCAGGGGACTTCGATGTTTCCTAAAGACATGAATATGTAGAGGTGTACTACATTTCATGTATATACCGGGTGAGATATGGGAGCTATATCTCATAAACGAAGAATTTTACCATAACCATATTTTAACCATCAATTAGTCAGACAATTATCTAAATATCCTGAAAATTTCAGCTCTCTATTCAGGGGACTTCGATGTTTCCTAAAGACATGAATATGTAGAGGTGTACTACATTTCATGTATATACCGGGTGAGATATGGGAGCTATATCTCATAAACGAAGAATTTTACCATAACCATATTTTAACCATCAATTAGTCAGACAATTATCTAAATATCCTGAAAATTTCAGCTCTCTATTCAGGGGACTTCGATGTTTCCTAAAGACATGAATATGTAGAGGTGTACTACATTTCATGTATATACCGGGTGAGATATGGGAGCTATATCTCATAAACGAAGAATTTTACCATAACCATATTTTAACCATCAATTAGTCAGACAATTATCTAAATATCCTGAAAATTTCAGCTCTCTATTCAGGGGACTTCGATGTTTCCTAAAGACATGAATATGTAGAGGTGTACTACATTTCATGTATATACCGGGTGAGATATGGGAGCTATATCTCATAAACGAAGAATTTTACCATAACCATATTTTAACCATCAATTAGTCAGACAATTATCTAAATATCCTGAAAATTTCAGCTCTCTATTCAGGGGACTTCGATGTTTCCTAAAGACATGAATATGTAGAGGTGTACTACATTTCATGTATATACCGGGTGAGATATGGGAGCTATATCTCATAAACGAAGAATTTTACCATAACCATATTTTAACCATCAATTAGTCAGACAATTATCTAAATATCCTGAAAATTTCAGCTCTCTATTCAGGGGACTTCGATGTTTCCTAAAGACATGAATATGTAGAGGTGTACTACATTTCATGTATATACCGGGTGAGATATGGGAGCTATATCTCATAAACGAAGAATTTTACCATAACCATATTTTAACCATCAATTAGTCAGACAATTATCTAAATATCCTGAAAATTTCAGCTCTCTATTCAGGGGACTTCGATGTTTCCTAAAGACATGAATATGTAGAGGTGTACTACATTTCATGTATATACCGGGTGAGATATGGGAGCTATATCTCATAAACGAAGAATTTTACCATAACCATATTTTAACCATCAATTAGTCAGACAATTATCTAAATATCCTGAAAATTTCAGCTCTCTATTCAAGGGACTTTGATGTTTCCTAAAGACATGAATATGTAGAGGTGTACTACATTTCATGTATATACCGGGTGAGATATGGGAGCTATATCTCATAAACGAAGAATTTTACCATAACCATATTTTAACCATCAATTAGTCAGACAATTATCTAAATATCCTGAAAATTTCAGCTCTCTATTCAGGGGACTTCGATGTTTCCTAAAGACATGAATATGTAGAGGTGTACTACATTTCATGTATATACCGGGTGAGATATGGGAGCTATATCTCATAAACGAAGAATTTTACCATAACCATATTTTAACCATCAATTAGTCAGACAATTATCTAAATATCCTGAAAATTTCAGCTCTCTATTCAGGGGACTTCGATGTTTCCTAAAGACATGAATATCATCGAAGGATGTCAGCTTTACTCTAAACCCGAAAATGTCGCTCCTCCATTTATTAAGGATTCCGACTATTCCGTCGGAATCCTTTCTGTTATTGCAATGTCTTTTCTTTATTAAGGATTCCGACTATTCCGTCGGAATCCTTTCTGTTATTGCAATGTCTTTTCTTTATTCTTATTATTATTCTTATTATTTTTATTCTTACCCCCCTCATCATTTCCAGTCACTTTATTCAAAGGTCTTTTAACGCAGAGCAAAATGGATGGTACCATTAGAAAGAGCATACCAAGATCTTCTTTAACTATTTTTTGTTTGTCGATAAGCTCACCAATGCCCCCGCCATAGGTCACCAAATGTCAAATCTTTCAATTCTTATAACTCCGAAACTAACCGTACGATTTGAACGAAATTTGTTTTATATTGTTCTTTGGGAAATTTGCAAACTTTTATACGCTTACATGCTCGATAAAATATTTACGGTTTTCTAGCTATTCCGAGTTGAAAATGGAACTTTAAATTGGCACAGTGCCAATTTCTACAGTTTTTGAGATTTTGAGTTGAAACTTTGTTGGTAGGTTACTTATAAGTAGTCATTTAATGTTGACCTACTTTCAAGGTCAAATTTTCATTCTCAAGGTCACAACAAACTTTTGCCTATAGAACAAAAACTATTTGACATTCAGAGTTCAAACTTCATACATATTATCGTAAAACCCAGCTCTTTCACCTTGACCTTGACCCAAGGTCAAATTATGATTCTCAAGGTCACAACAAATTTTTGCCTATAGAACAAAGACTATTTGACGTTCAGCTTTCAAACTTCATACATATAATTGTTCAGTCAAGCTTTTTCACCTTGACCTTGACCCAAGGTCAAATTCTCATTCTCATGGACAAAACAAACTTCAGTCTATAAAACAAAGACTGTTTGACCTTGTAAGTTCAAACTTTACACAAACATTCCTTGCATCAAACCCTGATCTTGACTCAAGGTCATTTGTTCGATTTCAAGGTCACAACAGACTTTGGTTGATTAGATATTGAGCTTTGCCCAGATTTAGATCAATCGTAATGAGAATGATTACAATACTTATCTTTCATCCGTGAAATTGGATCAAGGTCAAATAATCATTCTCAAGGTCATAACAATCATTTACTCTTGTAGAATTCACTTTTATTGTCCTATACTATTTATTCTTCAAACAAGTAGTCCTTCTTATTTGAACTTAACATAGTATAAGAAAGACAACTCTTTTATTCTTGTTCTGTTTATTTTTTCTTAGTAGCTTTATACATATCTGTACTTTCATGTTGTTGTCATTTATTAATAGAAATTATTTCATTGGAAAATCATTGCGCAATTCTGTTTTGAGAAAGTAATTGTAAAGGATTTTGTTATTGATAGAGCATGGAGTTTGAACCTTTCGTAAACATGAAAGGTATTTATTATTTTGTTTTCTTCTGTTTTGTTGAAAAATAAATAAGAGTCCCAAATTAGACATAAGCTCTTTTGACTCATTCGCTGAAGAGAATAAGGTACTAATACAACTATTATTTTTTCCATCTTCTTTATTCGGATTTTAACACTTCAGTTCCGAGAAAGCTCTTATAAAGGAGGAATCCGTCTGTTGCTTGCAACAGTAGCCATCTAGTTCTTATTATTATTCTTATTATTATTTTTATTCTTACCCCCTATCATTTCCAGAGACTTTATTCAAAGGTCTTTTAACACAGAACAAAAGGGATGGTACCATCAGAAAGAGCATGCCAAGATCTTCTTTAACTATTTTTTGTTTGTCGATAAGCTCACCAATGCCCCCGCTGGAGGTCATCAAAGGTCAAATCTTTAAACACTTATAACTCCTAAATTAACCGTACGATTTGAACGAAATTTGTTTTAAAATGTTCTTTGGGAAAATTGTAAACTTTAATACGCTTACATGCTCGATAAAATATTTACGGTTTTCGCGCTACTCCGAGTTGAAAATGGAACTTTAAATTGGCACAGTGCCAATTTCTACAGTTTTTGAGATTTTGAGTTGAAACTTTGACAGTAGGTTACTTATAGGTAGTAATTTAATGTTGACCTACTATCAAGGTCAAATTTTCATTCTCAAGGTCACAACAAACTTTTGCCTATAGAACAAAAACTATTTGACCTTCAGAGTTCAAACTTCATTCATATTATCGTTAAACAAAGCTCTTGCACCTTGACCTTGACCCAAGGTCAAATTCTAATTCTCAAGGTCAGAGCAAACTTTTGCTTATAGAACAAAGACTATAAGACCTTCATAGTTCATACTTTACACATATAATGCTTGGGCCCAGCTCTTTCACCTTGACCTTGACCCAAGGTAAAATTCTCTTTCTCAAGGTCACTACAAACTTTAGTCTATAAAACAAAGGCTGTTTGACCTGGGGAGTTCAAACTTTACACAAATATTCCTTGCATCAAACCCTTTCACCATGACCTTGACCCAAGGTCATTTGTTTCATTTCAAGGTCATAACAGACTTTGTTTGATTAGATACTGAGCTTTGCTCAGATTAAAATCAATCGTGATGAGAATAATCACAATACTTTTTTTTTCATCGAAGACATCGGTTCAAGGTCAAATAATCATTCTCAATGTCATAACAATCATTTACTCTTGTAGAATTAACACTTTTTGTCCAATACTATTTATTCTTTACACAAGTAGTCCTTCTTATTTGAACTTAACATAGTGTAAGAAAGATAACTCTTTTCTTCTTGTTCCCTGTTTCTTTTTTTTTCTAAGTAGCATTACATATCTGTACTTTCATGTTGTTGTCATTTTCTATTAATAGAAATTATCTCATTGCAAAATCATTGTGCAATCCTGTTTTGAGAAAGTAATTGTAAAGGATCTGATATTGATAGAGCATGGCATTTAAAGCTTTCGTAAAAATAAAAGGTATTTATCATTGTTTTCTTCTATTTTGTTGATAAATATAATAAGAGTCCCAAATTAGACATAAGCTCTTTCGACTCATTTGCTGAAGTGAATAAGGTACTAAAGCAACTATTTTTTTTTTTCCATCTTCTTTTTTTCGGATTTTAACATTTCAGTTCCGAGGAAGGTCTTATAAAGGAGGAATCCGTCTGTTGCTTGCAACAGTAGCCATCTAGTTTTTTCTATATTTGGAAATATGTCAGTCACGTGATCATATATTATAACCTGTTTTTACATCAAATGTTTATTTTCTTCGACATGATTTTTACGTGAAGATGATATGTAAGTAATAGACTATTGAATTTATCTATCGATACTATTAATTTTTGTATATCTTTAAATTTCCACCCTGGACATCTCAGATTCGTACTAAAAGGCGGAGAACGGACTCTTATTTTACTGTGCAGTAAAAAATAACATTTTCTCTTTTATATTTATTGAGTTATTAAATAGAAAGGATTGGTTGATACAAATTAGACGTCGCTCATTTTTGAATGTTGAACCACGTTCTGGAACGCGGTTCAACATTCGAATGTTGAATATTGAATGTTGAACCGCGTTCCAAAATCACACTACCGACCTCAACTCGAGATGCGTAACGGAAAAAAGTTACGCTGACCGAACGCTTCGTAGAATTTAAAGAAAACATGTAGGTCTTTGATGCTCATTCGCTTGAAAATTGCATGAAGTTTTTGCTTTGTTCCCATAAAATCACTCAAACAAGACACTAAGGTTGGACGGAGCCAGTGGCGGATTCATGGGGGTGTATCCCCCCCCCCCTAAAATTTGCAAATCATAGGTCAAGCGATCATTTTCCATACCAAAAAGAGTAGATATTATACAAATATGGACTTGGTCGAGGTCATTATAATGACCCGATGAGATTTGAAATATCGACCGAGGCCGAAGGCGATCAGCGGTCAGCGGTCATTATCGGAAAATAATGACTCGCGCGCCAGCCAATCAGAATCGACGTTACATCCTGGTTATACAATATTAGTATATATTAACCACCTGCTAGTTAATATAATTGTCAAATGCATCAATTTTAATTCAATAATCAATTTCAGTCTTGAAAAGGGGTTCGAAAAGGCTGATATTCGTTAGCTTCGCGAGGGGGGTGGGTGTGCTTCGCCCCCCTACTCCCCCTACCAAGGCTCTGCCCTGGACCCACTGGGGACCTGGGCGGTCCCTAGACCCCTCGCCATTTTTACGCCCCCTCTAAGTCAAAAGCTCGATCCGCCACTGGTAGCACCCCCCAATACGTAACATTTTAAAACATTAACGGAGAAAACAGTTATGCCGACCGAACAAAGCTTTTTAGAGGTAAGGACAAGCTCAGTGAAACTGATAGTTTAGTTTTGCCAATTTATCCTTTCTTTGCATGTACTAAAGAGCGAATTATTATCATTTTGTGGTAGAAATATTTTCTAGACAGTTTTGCCACGCATAGTTCTAAGTATCATACTTATTGAAGTTATATAACATCCATTTTGGTAATTTTTTTGCGAAAATATCAAATATCAAAATCCCTTTGAATTAAAAAAAAAGGGTTAGAATTCTGATCATGAAATCTGTACGATTATAAAACACTAATGAAAATCAATAAATGAAAAAAAGTGCTCTGATTTGACTCATGGTAGACAAAAAATTCATTCAGTGGCGCCATCTATGACAATATCCCTCATAGTCCTTAATGCATGAAGAACCGCTTTGTTTTTTATTCATTTATATTTCTTTTGTTTTATATCGCGTTTTGTGATCATACATCCTTTATTTATCTATTACAGCTAGAATATTTGTAGAATTGATCTATAATCAGGAAAGCCGTTACAAATGAACATTTACTTCGATGTCATATCTTTTACAAGTAACCGTTCACATTAAGAACCAAATTTCGATGCGCTTTTATGAAATCAAAAGTTGGGGATGTGTACGTATTACAAGACAGCTAGATATGTTTTTTCTACATATTTCTATTCCCTCCTCGTCCACCAGATATTTCTCCTATTCTGTCAAATGAAATTATATGTACGTCTGTCAGTCTTTTCAGGGTCAACACTTAACAGTGTCGGTATAGCAAGTTTATTTCTCCAGACTGTTAAAACGCTGACGTCAATGAAAAAAAACCTGTGTAAGTGCAATACGAATACCCCCGTTGGCATCTTTGTAAGTGAAATAGATGAAAAGAAGTTTCACATTTGAGGTCAAGGTCACAAGGTCAAATTTAGTATCCATGGAAATGTTTTGCCACATGGAATTCATATGTGAAATATGAAAGCCCTATCACTAACCATTTAAAAGTTATGGCTAATGTTAAAATTTTCGAAATAAGGTCAAACTCCAAGGTCAACGTCACAAGGTCAAAAATTTTGGTATCCATGTAAAGGTCTTTGTCACAAGGAATACACATATGAAATATGAAAGCCCTATCACTTACCATTCGAAAGTTATGCCCAAGATTAAAGTTTTTCAAAAATTAGGTCAAACTCCAAGGTTAAGGTCATAAGGTCAACAATTTTTGGTACCCATGGAAAGGTCTTTTCACAAGGAATGCACATGTGAAATATGAAAGCCCTATCATTTACCATACAAAAGTTATGACCAGGGTTAAAGTTTTTGCGGACAAACAGAGAAACAGACAAACAGACTGACGGACAGACCGAATCTTCGATAATCAAACAGGTGAAAATATCAAAAGAAGTAATCGACCCCCAGATATAGTAAATCCAGTCTTTTCAGTTTAGTACAATAAGAAGTAAAACTAGATGGCTTCTGTTGCAAGCAACAGATGGATTCCTCCTTTCTTTGACTTTCCTCGGAACTGAAGTGTTAAAATCCGAATAAAGAAGATGGAAAAAAGAATAGTTGCTTAAGTACCTTATTCACTTCAGCAAATTGATCAAAAGAGCTTATGTCTAATTTGGGACTCTTATTTATTTATCAACAAAATAGAAGAAAAAAATATAGTACCTTTCATCTTTACGAAACCTTTAAACTCCATGCTCTATGGATATCAAATCCTTTACAATTACTTTCTCAAAACAGTATCGCACAATGATTTTGCAATGGGATAATTTCTATTAATAGAAAATGACAACAACATGAAAGGCTACCAAGAAAAAAAAAGAAACAGAGAACAAGAATAAAAGAGTTATCTTTCTCATACTATGTTAAGTTCAAATAAGAAGGACTCTTGTGTGAAGAATAAATAGTATAGGACAAAAAGTGTAAATTCTACAAGAGTAAATGATTGTTAAGACCTTGAGAATGATTATTTGGCCTTTAATCAATGTCATGGATGAAAGCTAAGTATTGTGATTATTCTCATCACGATTGATCTTTATCTGAGCAAAGCTCAATATCTAATCAACCAAAGTCAGTTGTGACCTTGAAATCAAACAAAAAACCTTGGGTCAAGGTCATGATGAAAGAGTTTGATGCAAGGAATATTTGTATAATGTTTGAACTCTCAAGGTAAAAAAGTCTTTGTTTTATAGACTAAAGTTTGTTGTAACATTGAAAAGCAGAATCTGACCTTGGGTCAAGGTCAAGGTGAAAGAGCTGGGCCCAAGCATGATATGTATAAAGTATGAACTCTGAAGGTCATACAGTCTTTGTTTTATAAGTTAAAGTTTGTTGTGACATTGAGAATGAGAATTTGACCTTGGGTCAAGGTCAAAGTGAAAGTGCTTGACTGAACAATTATTTGTATGAAGTTTAAACTTTGAGGGTCAAATAGTCTTTGTTCTATAGGCAAAAGTTTGTTGTGACCTTGAGAATCACAATTTGACATTGGGTCAAGGTCAAGGTGTAAGAGCTTGGTTTAATGATATTATGTATGAAGTTTGAACTTTGGATGTCTGATAGTCTTTGTTTTATACGCAAAAGTTTGTTGTGACCTTGAGAATCAGAATTTGACCTTGGTTCAAGGTCAAGGTGAAAGAGCTTGGTTTAATGATATTATGTATGAAGTTTGAACTCTGCAGGTCTAATAGTCTTTCTTCTATAGGCAAAAGTTTGTTGTGACCTTGAGAATCAAAATTTGACCTTGGGTCAAGGTCAAGGTGAAAGAACCTTGCTTCATGATAATATGTATGAAGTTTGAACTCCGAAGGTCAAATAGTCTTTGTTCTATAGGCAAAAATGTGTTGTGACCTTGAGAATCGAAATTTGACATTGAAAGTAGGTCAACATTAAATGTCTACCTATAAGTAACCTACCATCCAAGTTTCAACTCAAAATCTCAAAAACTGTAGAAATTGGCACTGTGCCAATTTAAAGTTCCATTTTTAACTCGATATAGCTTGAAAACCGTAAATATTTTATCGAACATGTAAGGGTAAAAAAGTTTGCAAATTTTCCAAAGAACAATATGAAATAAATTTCGTTCAAATCGTACATCTAATTTAGAAGTTATAAGAGTTTAAAGATTTGATCTTTGATGACCTCTAGCGAGGGCATTTGTGAACTTATCGACAAACAAAAAATAGTTATAGAAGATCTTTGTCTGCTCTTTCTAATG
>VSWD01000410.1:0-12313 GCA_033119305.1 Pinctada imbricata | reverse complement strand
AGAAACATAATTCCTGGATCCATTGTAGGTTATCACAGTATAATCACATTCCAAAAGACAGTTATTATATATATTTACATTCCACTTTTTCACGCTTAAATGACGTTTCAATACGTTTTAAACTCCGTTGCTAAGTCTTTGTTACTACGTACCTTCAAAAATCAAATCAAGCCAAGTTACTATGACGTCATAATTCAAATAACGCCACTGCGGTTATACTCCTATAATCACAGTGTAAATCCTATACAAATGAATGGGCATATGTAAATATTACTGAATAAATGATATTTGGACCCAAGCCGCAGTTTCTATTGTACATACATACAGAGAAAACTGTCACAGAAATGGCGCTCACGTTGATGATTGACTATAAACATTTCTGAATCCAACAGACTTGAAGTGAACTGTTTTTTTTCTTCGTCGTACGAGGAATCAAAAGACTTGAACTGTTTTTCGTCGCCGTAGAAAGGTGTACATGGACAAAAGTGACTTCTATTGTGTTAGTGTAATACTGTATCGTCAGCTGATCGGAGACGAGTGTTCGAGGAGGCGCGTCGTGAGCCTAAAAAGGACCATCAAAATGATGGGGTTCGGAAAAGTAACAAACCGGATGAACAGAGGGATGCAGGTACTCTAACAAGTCAACCAAAGGAGTTCAGAATACCAGTGCGCCTATCCGGGCAAACGGAGAGAGCGAAGCCCGTTAACCAGGATATCTTCGTGGGCGTTTCATATAAGAAAACAGCTCGGTACTATATATCGGGGATAGCGGCAGAGACCACGAGATCGGGCATACTCAATTTCTTGGAAGAACATGGCGTTAAAGTGACAAACTTAACCATATTTGGAGAAAAGAGTGGTCGCAATCGTAAATCAGCGAAAGTAAATATAGCACATGAGAACGCAAACCGTGTCGAATCCGATCACTTTTGGCCTGATGGCGTTCACTGCCGAAAGTGGATGAATCAGAGGGAGTGGCATATTAAATGTAACAATGATGATCAGTGGCGTTAATTTTGCCATATTATTTTCAGTTTCCAAACAATATCATAATGAACATATTCAATTTTAGAAGTACAATTAATTATAGCGCAATGCTCTTTCTACCTATGGTTTTAAGTATGTTGAATTGGAACGTAAGAGGACTCATGTCCTCTACTGTATGTCTGTCAAATCTATTGAAAGAGGTATCATGTGACATTGCTGTTATCACAGAACATAAGTTACATGGAAATCATAGAAAATATCTTGATAGTATTGATGTAAATTACTGTAGCGTAGCTAAGTGTCAACATGTTGAAGGACAACTATATGGTAAATCTGGTGTGGCTATCCTGTATAAAAAAGCCTTAGAATTCTCGGTCACGGAAATTGATATCATGTCCGACAGAATGGTCGGTCTTCAATTTATGAACAGATCGGGAGCTAAGATTTTTATTCTTGGGGTTTATCTAACGTCTGAAAATAATATTGAGAAATATAGGGAAGAGATTTCCTTACTAAGCGATCTGTATGTATGGTACTCATCTCAAGGTCACGTGATCATTATGGGCGACATGAATAGCTCATTGTATGGACAGTCGAATGTACAGAAATCTCAATTACTTAGGAAATTCGTTACATCAAATTTTTTATGTTTTAATGGTGGAGATATTGAGTGTGTTGGTTCACCATATACGTTCATTCCGACAAGATCTATAATTGACTACATTTTTGTTGATGTTGTATTGTGTAAGAAAATATCCTACTGTAAGATTTATGAAGAAGGATCTTTTAGTAATACATCTGACCATTTACCCATGTTGATAGAGATTGATATAGAATGTACACCACATAAACTTGTTGATATAAGTAGAAAATGGCCTGCTTGGCATAAAATTAATGATGAGCTGAAGCTGAAATATGAGCTTGAGGTCCAGACGCGTATTAGTGAATTATCCGATACTCCCTTAGTAACAAAAGAGGAAATAGATTCCTACTGCGAGATTTTGTCGAACGTTCTTGTAGTGAGCGCAAATAAAATACTGCCCTGCACCACATATAATCCGCACACTAAGCCATACTGGACGAAAGACGTTAAAATCGCACATAAAAACGAACGCGAAAAAAGGCGTGAGTGGATTTCAGCGGGACGACCTAGAGGAATGGCGTACCTAGAATACGCCGAATATAAGCGTGCAAAAAGACAATTCCGGAATTGCCAACAGATGGCGATGGAAAAGTACATCGAAGGCGTAAACACCGACATAGATAATGCGGCCGGATGTGACGTCAGACTTTTCTGGAAACTAATGAAAAGATTACAACCCCGAGACAAGCGGGTCTATCCAGAGATTATATATAAGGATGTTGTAGCAAATACTCCCGAATCTGTCAGCGGGACGTTCTCACGGTATTATCAGGATGTTAATTCGCTTACGGATGATGAATTATTTGACAATGAGCATTATAAAATTATCCTCGATCAATATCTGGATATTAAGTCAAACGTGACATCCTCGACGAATCTACCGGGCGGTCCTATTATGGAGGATGAAATCCATAAGTGTATTCGTTCATTGAAAAATCGCAAGGCTCCCGGTGTAGACCTTCTTCAAGCAGAACACCTTAAATACGGAGGCAAAACTGTTATCGTTTGTTTACGTAAATTATTTAATGCGATTGTATCTAACGGACGTATACCAAGTGCATGGAAAAAATCGCTAATCGTTCCTGTATATAAAGGTGGGAAGAAACCCAAAAATACGCCTGATAGCTATCGACCGGTCAGCCTACTTTCAACGGCTCTGAAAACTTTTGAAAAGGTCTTGTATGACAGACTATGTACGAATATACTAGATGAGAGTGCTTTCAGCAAACAACAGCAAGGCTTTCAGAAGTCTCTTAGCTGCGTCACAGCCTCTTTCAATCTACAAGAGACAATTAATCACTATATGGAGCAAAAAAGCATGGTGTACAGCGCATTCCTCGATAGCCAAAAGGCGTTCGATACGGTGTGGCGTCAAGGACTCATGGTTAAGTTACATAGATTGGGCGTTCGAGGTAAATTATGGAGTATTATAGATGATTGCCATATGGATACACAGAATGCAGTTGTTGTGAATAATTGTACATCGCCTTGGTATGAAACATTACAGGGATTGAAACAAGGTGGGGTACTTTCTGGAATTTTGTACAACATATTCATAAATGACCTTTTATACCAGCTTGAACATTATTATCCTAATTTTGGTATAGGTGGCGTTCGAACCTCGAACCCTACATACGCGGACGATATAACTTGCTTGACGAGCAGCGCTCTGAACTTACAGAAACTCCTTGACTGTTGCTTGGAATATTCTAAGAAATGGAGATTTCATTTTAATGCTGCAAAGTCTTATGTAGTTGTGTTTGGAGCCCGTAACCGCATTACATACAAATGGAGGATAGGAATGGACGAGCTTCAAATCGCAGATAGTTTTACACACTTGGGTATTTTGCAAAGTTCAACAGGCTCCTCTTTTAACAGGACAATGAATGCTTGTACTAAAGGTAGAAACGCCTACTTTGCGATTAAATCTAGTCTATCGTCGGGCGCAAACCCACTATCTCTCTGCAGCCTTTACCAGAAAGTAGTTCTTCCAGCATCACTTTATGGATGTGAACTCTGGAATAACACAAGGAACCGTGATCTTGTTCAATTGAATAAAATGCAACATTTCATAGTTAAGGACATACAAAAATTACCAACAAGAACAAGGTCCGATATTTGTGAGCCAATGCTTGGTTTACTACCGATCTCGGCGGAAATAGACAAACGAAAACTGCTTTTCCTAGAAAAATTGTGTAACCTTTCCGCGGAAACGCTCTCGAAACAAATATTTTTGCAAAGATTATTCCATTACATCACTCCAGGTAACAATGTACAAAATGTTGGTTTCGTACCTGATATATTTGCTCTTCTTTCGAAATATTCATTGATGGAGCATATCGGTGCATATATCTTTTACGGCTCCTTTCCGCAAAAAGTTACATGGAAAAGATTAGTAAAAAATGCGATACATGGGTACCATAACCGAGCATGGTCAATAAGAACAAGTGCGGATACGGACTTCACTCGCTTTAGAGCTTTACATAATGCGATTGGGCCTGCTTTTATATGGACCAGCTCTACTAACTTTCAGGAGACCCAACTTGCTTATTTTATTGCCAAGCTTTGGGCATCCCCGCCAGTGTCCGAACGTGGAACATGTCCTATTTGTACAAACTCCTATTTTGACATGTTTGTTCATATTGTGGTCAGTTGTATAGGCACCTCGCTCATTCGGGACAATTTTTGGTGTGATATAATTGAATATTTTGATTTACGACTTTGCGTAGAACTAGCAGGGTTAGATGATAACGATTTTTACCTAACGCTATTAGGAAAACCATTAAACTTGCAATTAGATGGTAATGACCTAAAAGAGTTTAGGTTTCTGTGTTTCAGATTTATAAGAATTGCTGCTGCCTTTTACAATAGGCTGCTCAATATAAACAATATGTAGAACAGTCATGATACAGAAGATGTCTAAATGACTACTTTTTCTTCTTTTTTTTTTTCTAATTTTTGTTCACTTGTTTGTTTTCTATCATTATTGTGCACATTCATAGACTTTTTCTTGCACATTGTGTTGATATTAACTTGTGTATTGACATTGTAATGACATTGTATACAGAATGTTTATATAATCTCTTGTAAAGAGGAAATAAAGATTGAATTGAATTGAATTGGTAAAGTAGCAATTGACTTACCTGGCACTAATGATAATTTTTCATTTGATTATTAGATTAAGTTTCACTGTGCACAAATCATTTTTGAGCTGTTTGAGATTAGAGAGGGTGATTTTTTTACGAATGATTGAATGCATTGAACTAACACCCCTACCTTTTTTCTCATACCTTCTTACAAGCTACCTGTATGTATTACCTGTCTTTATATGACATTTAGAGACATTTTGACGTACAGCGAACACTACATGAACAACAATACATTACAGAATCCCAGAAGTCTGTCTGTCTGTCAATGTTGTATTTTGTTCTGAAAACGTACCCCCCCCCCCCTTTCCGCCTAGTTGTCGTCATTAACTGCTTCCCGGAAGTTCGTCACGCATGGTCGAGCGACCCCAATCTTTAGTGTTAATAAAGAGTTACCTACTCATTTGTATGAGTTGTTTGGTTTAGAATTTTTTTCAGCGCTGCAGTGTACCAACGGACATTCGTTTTTGTTTTTTTTTTTTTCAGAGGCAGCAGAACTTTATCATATTTTCATTTCAGCTTTGTAGTGTTACCATACTACACTTACTTAGATGCACTTTAGATTTAAGGTAGTTATTAAGATCTTACTTTTAGTGTGCACTCTTTGCAATTCGTGCAAAATGAGTACTGGTAAGATAGAGGGTGACGCAAATAGCGACTCTGGGGATGTACAACCCCCATCCAATGATCAGGTACAACAGATGATAGATTATCTGTCAAAACATACGACGTACAAAGTAGTTACGGAGGATGAGTATAAAATGTTAAATCCCATGTCCCACAGCTCTCCCTCCGCTGGGGGTGGGACTCGATCGAAATTAACCGCATCTAAACAGGACGATCCCCTGTTTAACATACCGACACAAGCAAGCTTTGTTTGTGACCCCAGGGTCATGCGACCTCGATTTGCAACATTTAGCGGAGAGGAAAAATCGGACTCCTCCTACGAAGTTTGGAAGAACGATGTAAATTGCGCATTGAGCGATGCAAATAATTCCGACAGCATAATAGTGCAATCGATTCGTTTATCGTTGAAAGGCAAAGCCCGCAATCTTCTTTTAACATTACCGACGGACGCTACTGCTATGCAGATTATACAAAAACTTGATGGCATTTATGGGAATATTTACCCCACAGAAAAGCTTATTCAGAAATTTTACGCTTCTAAACAGGAAGTAAATGAGAGCGTAGCCGATTATGGCATGAGAATAGAAAGTCTGCTACAAACTTGCATTGATAGAGGGTCAATAGATCATGATGCAAAGAATGAAATGCTTAGAAACAAAATATGGTCAGGACTGTACGACAGTTCTTTACGAAATGCTAGTCGATACAAGTTCGACACTATACCCGATTTTGAATCATTACTTAGAGAACTGCGGACGATTGAACTTGACTTAAGCACTACTGCTGATAAGAAAAGGTCCCAAGTAGCTCAAGAAGGGAGCCGAAATACTGAACAAGATCGTTCAATGGATGCTATTCTTAAGAAACTTGATGAGATGAACAAGCGCATGAACGACCTTGAACGAGAGGTCAAAAGGTCAAACGTTAGTAACGAGTTCAGTTACAACAGGAGTAGAGGTCAAGGCTATAGAGGTCAAGGTACCGGCAATAGAGGTCATGATTATATGTCAAACGGTAGAGGTTCACCAAGAGGTGGTTTCAGGGGTGGACCTAGAGGTGGTCCCAGACCCCTACGTAGTTCAGGGGATTCTGCTCAGGGATATTATCCACGCGGAGGTGGATATTTTAACAACCGGGGGCAGAGTCAGTACGGTACTTTAAACGAATAGGAGCCACTAAGGAGGGACATATTAGGGGCTCTAGTGTGGAAGTTTGTCCCAATAATAACGAACAAGGTCAGTGTGAATCTGATAATGCACATATTGCATCTATCGCAGAATCAAAGGTCAAAGTACCGTCAGATGTTGATGACGTATTTTGTGAACGTTGCGGTCAAAAAGGTCACAGTGATCTAAATTGTAGAGTTAGACTTGATCACTCTAAGAGGCTTTCGTATGATTTTATGCAACCTAATTCTATGAAAAGGTTAAAACCAAAGCGCACCTCTACCCTAGTGGGTTCTTCAAATGAGACTAAGGTGCATATGCATGGTGTACCTACCACAGCGCTTATAGACACTGGGTCTGCGGTGTCCACTATGAGTCGTAAATTTTATGAAACATACCTACACGACCTACCTTTACAACCGGTCAATAGTATCCTTACATTAGAATGCGCTGATGGATCAGAGCTACCATACTATGGCGTAGTTACATGTGACTTACATGTAGAAGGCATACTTGAGTGTGAGGGAGCCTTAGAATGTTTGTTCTTGGTTGTAAATGATACCGATTATCACAGTACAGTACCAGTACTAATAGGTACCAATATTTTATCAGTTCTTTTAACCGACACCAAAGAGAGATTTGGTGTTCGATTTTTACAGAAAGCTGGATTGTATATGCCATGGTATTTGGCCTTTAGATGTATGACTTTAAGGGAAAGGGAGCTAAGTCATCGCTCCCATGTTCTAGCACTAGTCAGATCTGCTGAACTTAAACCCATTACCATACGGCCAAACTGTAGTGTTGTTGTGAATGGCTACTTGTATGATGAGGTACCATACCACCCTGTATGTGGGATGTTGACACCTACTAGAGATTCGGGTATCTCCAATGACCTTGACATTGAACCTTCTGTCATTACATATGATTTGAACAGAAGAGATGTAGTACCTGTACAAATTAGTAATGTCACCACGGACACATTCAATATACAGCCGCATGCGTTGTTATGTGAAGTGCAACGGGTCACGGTAGATACTAGTAGTGCACCGGATCCGGAAGTAGAATCTGAAACGAATTCTGAAGCATATCAAAAGATTGATATTGCTAGTGACGACCTCACAGAGACTCAATTGCAACAAGTCGAGGCATTGGTAAATGAGTTTGATAGCTTGTTTTCTAAAAGTGAGACTGATGTAGGCCATTGTCCCTTTGTCGAGCACAAAATAGAACTGCTCAATGAAACACCTTTCAAGCAGCGATTTCGACGGATACCTCCCTCGATGCTACATGAAGTACGAGAGCATATCGAACAGCAGCTTGCTGCAGGTATCATCCGCAGGTCGAAATCGCCTTTCGCCTCGAATGTCGTCCTAGTCCGCAAGAAAAACGGACAGTTACGCATATGCGTTGATTATCGCCATCTTAACAGCGTAACTAAGAAAGACAATTACGCTTTACCCCGAATTGATGAAATTCTTGATTCACTTAGTGGGAACTCGTGGTTCTCGGTACTCGACATGAAATCGGGTTATCATCAGATACCTATAGCGGAAGACCACAAGGAACGCACGGCGTTCACGGTGGGTCCCCTAGGATTTTTCGAGTAAAATCGCATGGCAATGGGGCTGATAAATGCACCAGCTACCTACCAGCGGTTGATGGAGCAATGCCTAGGGGACCTCCACCATAGATACTGCCTCATATATTTAGATGACGCTATCGTTTTCTCGGGTGATAATTTTGATGATCACTTGGATCGACTGCGTCAAGTCTTCCAAAGACTCCATGAATGTGGCGTCAAACTGTCACCTAACAAGTGCTCTTTGTTCAAACGTAGAGTTAAGTATGTGGGGCATATTGTGTCGTCTGATGGCATAGAACCAGATGATGAGAAAATACAAAAGGTCAGAGATTGGCCTACGCCCACAAAACCGGAAGATGTGCGAAAATTCCTGGGTTTTGTGGGCTACTATCGAAAATTCATCAAAGATTTTTCGAAAATTGCGAGACCCCTTACTGATTTGAGTCCTACTACCACAAGGTCAAAGACCACTCATAAAAAGAAGACCAAGGTCCCTGAATGGAAGTGGGAAGCGGAACAGGAGGAAGCATTCAGAAAGTTAAAAGATCATTTGCTATCCCCTCCAATTCTCGCCTACCCAGACTTTAGTTTGCCATTTGTCATACACACAGACGCGAGTTTAGTCGGCCTGGGAGCCGTACTCTATCAAAAACAAGATGGCAAAGACCGAGTTATTGCCTACGCTAGTAGAGGGCTCAGTAAATCGGAGAAAAATTACCCGGCCCATAAGCTCGAGTTCTTAGCCTTGAAATGGGCAATAACTGAAAAGTTTGAGGATTATCTGCATGGTAAAAAGTTTACGGTTATAACCGATAATAATCCTCTTACATATGTTCTCAGTACGGCCAAACTAGATGCGACTGGGCATAGATGGATAGCTGCACTAGCGGCATTTGACTTTGATATTCTGTACCGACCGGGCAAGAACAATGCCGATGCCGACTCCCTGTCTAGACTTCCGACATTGCACGAGTCGCCAGACTTAGTCCCGATTTCTAGCGAAAGTATCAAGACCATCGCCCAGATACGCACTCAGCCACATGAACCGATTATTGAGAACCTCGCTATTGAACCCGACGTACTCGAGCCCATTGCGCAAACTCAGCAAATACATCCGATTGATGTAGGACAAGCACAGCATAAGGACCCTATACTAAGTGACTGGTTTTATTTCGTTGAACAGCAACGTATCCCTAAGAAACACGAGTTACCACCGACTCCCGAATCTACCATTTTTCGGAAGAACTTCGACAAGTTCCGGGTTCTAGATGGAAAGTTGTATAGAGAGGTTAAGTCAGACAATGGTGTTCTGAGACAACTAGTGATATCACCTTGTCTCGTTGAGGAAGTGTTGAGATCCTCGCATGATAGTATGGGTCATCCAGGCAGGGATAAGACCATTTCATTTATCAGAGACAGGTTTTTCTGGCCTGGGATGAACCATGATGTCGAGGAATGGTTAAAGGGTTGCAAGAACTGTGTGTTAAGGAAATCACCTACTAACACCAGGGCTCCTCTCATAAGTATAGAAACCACTGAACCCCTTGAACTTGTCTGTATGGACTTTCTCTCGTTAGAAAAGTCCAAAGGAGGGTTTGAACACATCTTAGTGGTCACTGACCATTTTACAAGATATGCTGTTGCAATCCCGACTCGAAATCAGACGGCCAAGACAACCGCAGAGGCATTTTTTAATAACTTTGTCGTACATTACGGCCTCCCCAAGCGGCTACACTCTGATCAAGGCGCTAATTTCGAGTCGAAGATTATCAAAGAGTTATGCGCACTCACAGGAATCGAACGATCAAGGACCACGCCCTATCACCCTATGGGTAACGGGCTTACCGAACGATTCAATCGAACATTGCTCCAAATGTTAGGCACGTTGTCTACAGAGCAGAAAAGAAATTGGAGAAAGTTTGTGGGTCCCCTGGTACATGCTTATAATTCCCTGCGTCAGGATACCACGGGTCAGACCCCATACTTCTTAATGTTCGGGAGACAGCCCAGGCTTCCCGTAGATTTGACATTTGGTCTTGATCAAGGCACTGACAGAGGTGATATGACGAGCTATGTCACTGATATGAAACAAAGGCTTCAAAAAGCTTATGAGTTAGCCTCACAGGCTACCAGAAAGGCCCAAGATAGGCAAAAGTCCTATTATGACTTGAAGGTCAGGGGCGGAAAGATTACTGTCGGTGACCGAGTTATGGTAAAAATTGTCGCTTTTGAAGGAAAGCACAAGTTGGCCAACCGATGGGAAGAAGACCCATATGTCGTACTGGCCCAACCAAATCCCGAAATTCCCGTCTATGTGGTTCGTAAGGAGAATGGCCAAGGGAGAAAAAGGACTCTCCACAGGAATCTCTTACTCCCTATTGGCATACTCAATGATAGTAACAGTCTGATGCAGACTGATAAACAAGCTCGACCTATCCCAGCTCCAAGACCCAGCATTTTGAATAGACCAGACGAGGATCGTGCAAATCGACAAGGTCAAAGGTCTGATAACGATGATCATCAGACGATGAATCTGCTATAAATATGCCTAGGCAATCAAATAGGCAGGTCACTGATAATGTGAGGGACGCCTCCACCTCCCAAAGCAATGATGCGGAGGATATCTGTGAGCCTGAAGGTCAAGAGGTCAATGATCACTCATTGAATGACTCCAGTAATGATGAAGGAGCTGGTGTAAACAATGAACATGATAGTTCTAACCAACACGAATCACAAGACAATTCTGATCACGATTATGACACTGAAAGTAACGCAAGTTACTCTGCCCACTCTCCTTCTCACAGGCGTCACAGTCGGCCAAAACGTGACACAAGGCCTCCCGCCTGGATGAGAGACGGAGAATTCATTGTTGACATGGTCTGCAGAGCCATGATGAATGCAGTTTTAAACAAGAAGTAATTCTCTGAAATTGAGTGAATTTCAGTTGTTTTAATCCTTGATTTGATACATATATGCTTATACGTTTCTACTATTTAAATGATGAGGACATCATTTATCAAGGAAGGGGCATATGTGGTAGAGTGATAACTTTCACTCCGTATACCATTATATATTATTGTCATATTTATTGTTTGTATATATATCATTATCATGTGAATTAAATCATTTCATAATATTATAGATCGTATATTGCGCGCCGATTTTAAGTTCCGGAAACCAATTAAATCCGTACGTACGTATTCCCGCCGTACTCTTTTAATCCAATTCTACCCCTAGGCCAAGTTTAAACAAAGTTGGTTGAAAGGTTTTCTTTTATTGGTTCGTTTGAATTTCCCTTTTCTTTCCTTTTTGTGTCCTAAATGACCATTGGTCATTCTCAGCTTTTCGCGCTGGAAAGCGCATACCCCCGACCACACAAAGGCAATTATCACATAGCACTCATAGAGTTCAGACATGTCAAACCAGATTTCATATATTATACTTACCTGAACATACAACTTATTCATGATGACTTGACCAGGACTGTAAGTTTACCTTACTTACTTTCTTCCTAATTTTATTCATTCTAATTAATCGTTTCTATAACTTACATGTTGCGTAATTTTCTCATTCTTACGATTGAGTCAGAGAGAAAGAGTATTTTTCTATTTCGGTTATCGCATTGTAAATATTTCATTCATCGAGTACATTTTCTGTTTAACGTACTCAACCTTGTATATTTTGTGTAATTTTGTGTTACGCACAGAATAGTGAAAATCATATTTTATTTCTTAAAGGTACACTAATACATTGTGCCAGTTATATTACGCCGATTGGTTGGACCTTGATCCACAATCAGGTATTGCTTACTTCACAAGTATCAATTATGAATTCTTAATATATTTGTGTGAATTTTCATAATGTCACATCCTTGAAATATTGTTTTTATCAAACTCCCGTAAATGTACTTTGTCAACAAGAGAGATAACTCTTTCATGTAACATTTTGTTTTATGGCGACGTGATAATGTATAAATTCATATTCTAATGTTCCATTTAAATTTCATTTCAAGTTCCTTATACTATTGTTATCATATTTCAGGGTCATCGATATTTGTCATCTTTAGATACTTATTGTCTTATGGATCACGATGCATATATACTGAATAATGATATTTGGACCCAAGCCGCAGTTTATTGTACATACATACAGAAAACTGTTA
>VSWD01000406.1:0-12761 GCA_033119305.1 Pinctada imbricata | reverse complement strand
TAAACGGGTTTAATTTCGCGGTGTTAAAAGTTCGCGGTTTTCTGAATGTAGCCAAATGCGGTGGTTTTAATTTCGCGGTATCGAAAGTTGCAGAAGAAAAATCTTACATAATTCTAATATATGTATATATAAAGATTTTGTCGCACAAGTACACAAAGTAATTTGATTGTTGTTTGTAGTTTTATGTGTTCATCGTCGTAATTACAAACACGTAGTAATTAGTGATAATTACACAGAAACAGTTAAATATCAAATAAAGAGTACGGATAAGTAAATTGAAATTAACTAACTGCGCACGTTTTGCACTAGAAATCTCATCGCGCTATGCGTGTCATCTTCCATTTATAAAAAAGATACGGGTATGATAATAGATGCATCGTGAGTATATTGTCGATACCTTTTAATGTACAAACAACAAATTAAACAACTTAAAGGAAAAGTATGTTTAGAGAATTATACATCTGAAGCATATGAACATCGTTTCCACTATGATTTTGTTTTTCTTATATACAAAATCATTGCGGGGGTTTAATGTTCGCGGAAAATTCTAAAACCGCGAACATAGCTAAATTAAAACCACCGCAATCATTTCCCCGTTTACAGTAGTGCACCAGAATGGCATGTTTCTAAATAAAACCCCCAAAAAAGAACAAAAAAACGGATATTAAGTTTGAAAAAATTCAGTAGACCATTTCAAATGAGTTTAAATGCAACTATCTGTATGTAAGTTCCCTTTTAATGGGTTAGGGGAATACCTTTCAGAAACTTACGGAGATTTAAATGAACCTTCTTTAGAGAAGACAGGGCCCCGAACACCTGTCCTCTCTAAATGTCAGTCAGACTCCTCGGGTGATAACATAAATGAGCTCGCTATAGCCGGCAGAGCACGGACTGTATTACGTATGCCCCCTTTTGATATCCATTTACATATCTATCTGTGTTGCTTGGGCCCCTGTGTTTTGCGGTCTTGTTTTAGTGTGGTCATCTGACAGTGAGGAGGTTGTTTTACAACACAATTGTACGTTCTTCGAGACCTCTGGGTCATCGGAAAAGTTGGAGGGTTGTGCGCACGTAATCCAGGATGACCACACCTTGACAGTAAGTGTTTTGAATATATTTCCCTGACATTGTCGCCATAGCACTTTCTATATAAACATAATGTGTGGTGTTGTTGGAGATCCCCTTCTTTGTTTCCTGATCAATATGACCTTATTTATTAGCACTGCACGATCCTGAAATGATAATTTGTAATCTCCGTTAGATTTTGAAATGCAAGTTTTTAATTGAAACTTTAAGTTTTATTTAACAACCCCCCCTGACTTTCTACCCAATAGACATCAGCATTGCATTAAGAAGTTACATTTTATTTTTATACAAACCTGAACTTGATATTCACTTCAACACCGAAGAGGTATTAGTAAGTCTCAAAATCGAGAGGGAAGGACAAAGTCATAACAATTTTCGCCGGAACAATTGCGAATCCCGGAATTAAGAATATTCGTAAGTGTAACCAGGGATAGTCATCGTCTCCTGTTTATCCTAAACATAAACATATAAATACTTTGAAGTTTGAAGGTTTCTACTGATGATGTTAAAACAAGGTAAAAACTTATGATGATATATAATGAAATGCAAAGAAATTTGCTTCTTCTTTCTTGAACTCATCCGGGGGTATCTGTTGTGAGCTATATATAGTCAAAGCGCGCCGTCTGTCGTCCGTCTGTCAACCGCGTAATACTTTTTATTATTTTCGACATCCTTTCTGCATTCGCTGCTCAGAATTTCATGAAACCTTACGAGAAGCTAACGATCAATGTCGTCTACCAAGCATTTGTTTTTCCTGCCGATTGGTCAACAAGTATGCCCACCTAAAGATTTGATTGGCTGACGCCTAATTTCAGCTTCTCCACTGCAACCGCGGCACAGAATTTCATGAAACGGCACAGGAAGGAAGAACATAAGGTCTGCATATTTTGTGTTTTTGGTGCAGAAAGGTCAACAAATATAGCCGCCGAGGGCTACGATCGGCTGACACATTTCCAATTCTCCTCGTGCATTAGAATTAAATTGTCAAGATCTTTCATGATCGAATGATAGTATTATACCAAATTTTGAAATCGGACGTCTTTTTGTAAACACTCAGGAAAAACAGACATAAAGGGGATAAATGTACTGTGTTACAGTGTGTTTTGTGATTCTGATAGGTATATGCTTGATGTACCGTTGGAAACGTAGTTATGATGTAGGTACTGTTCGAACCACAAAACACAGTTTATCCCCATTCTATTTCAGCTTTTTATACCCCTCAGATGGTCTCAAAAATCGCTTTACGGGTGACATTGCTATGGAGGACTAACAACGACGCAGAAATCATTGCGCTCTAAAATATAAACATACATAAACTGCTTCGTGTTTATTACAATGGTGAAAAATCAGAGTGTGATAAATAATATGCGTGGGATCGAGTATTTAAAAGAACTTTGTGCTCTGGTGTTTATTCGTGTAGAACGCCATTTACAGGTCCATAACTTTTAGCTTTACTTCACATTATGGCGTCATTTGAGCAAAGAGCAAATTTAGGTATCACAACGTCATACGTAAAAATTGCGCTAATTCTTGTAACGTGCAAATTTACGTAGGAATACATTTTCAAGTATGTCAAGTGAATCGGTTTGCGGTATGTATATCGTCGTTATACATGCTTGTAAAAATGCTGTGAACCAATCAGAATGCATGAAATAAACAGAATGAATAAGAATCCTTGCTATAATTGCCTTTATATAATTTTACAGATGCTTTGTTGAAGAAGGATCCCAAACTTGCCCTTAGATGTTTCTTTGGAGCCTGCACACCCTATCAGTACAGGTTGATGGGACCGAATTCCTGGGCAGGGGCCCGAGAAGCCATCATGACCCAGTGGGACCGCACATGCTATCAACTGAAAACCCGACCTCTTGGATTTGAGATCGAGAAATCACAGCTGAAGTTCTTCCTCATTTACTTTCTGTTTATTGCAATGTTTGCCTTCATTGTACATTATCTGTTTATGTCGTAATTGTGCTGTTTTATTTTCACACAAAGGATCAAATTCTGCTGACAAATTGGTTGTGATAGTTTGAGGTTCTCCTCATTCCAATCCAAGTATTCAATACAGAGTTATTTTCCATTGGTGCAGGTTTCTGTCATCGACTAATTTTGATGTCATTAAATTCTATGGAAACCAGAGTAAAATTCAGGGAAACAGTGTAAAAATCTGACATTTTAAAAGGAATTTAATGATGTCACAATAGGTTTACATGGGATTCTGCAATATAAGTGAAGATGGGATTTAGGGGGATATTATTCATTTCTTGTCTGTCCTTAATAATGCAAACCTATATTCAATTCTATCCACAGGGATTTTTCTATGAGCTAGGCTTTGAAATATGCATTTTTCAACGTATACGTTGATTCCTTGATGACGTCATGTTATTAAAAGAATCATTCTGGTTCTCGTTAAGCTATAGGAAATTCATCTTTATTCTAACTTCCAAAATCATCATAAATGCATTGCACTTCCAAATTTAAAAGATGAGAAGAATTCTGTTTCAATCAAAGGCAGGATACTGGAAAAAAAGATGAAACTGTCGCTCAAATGATGTCAATTTTGAGTCAATCGACTTTGATAGTTCATTATTTGGAATCCTGTGGATGAATCTTTATCAATAACTAACAAATTGATCAACAACTTCCATAGATGATTTTATTATTAAATGAGAAAAATTGAATTTAGGATTGAAAAAATACAAGGCTAATTTACATTTCTGATTTTTTCTTTCAAAAAATTGTCAGGTTTCAACAAAGTGGCATCCGTTTTCTTGTTATGTAAATTTGTCAACAAACGTACTGTGATTAAGATTGAATTTTGAATTTCATATATGCATAGTTTCAATACGATACGTTTAGTATTAGTGTTTTTATGACATTTTGAATAAGAGGGTTTGTGACGCCATTTCCCCCTGATAACGTCAAAGTGACGTCATGTTTTGCTCATGGATAAAAACTCTGAAGTCCAAATTTTTTTAAAATAGCATAATTTCTTTAAATGACGTCAAATTTTTTTCAAACTTCATCAGGAGATTCCATTTTATAAATCAATCAGTATATCAAATGTTTTAAGGAAGTTAAGACTGGACTTTGAATCCTAGGAAATGAGATAAAAAGTTCCTCCTTAATACATGCAACAGTCTCTGTTATAAAGGTCATATATTGCCCTTTGACCTTGTTGCAGTGACCTTGTTTCAGTGACCTTGTTGCAGTGACTTTGTTAGAGGATTGTATTGTTTGCTTCCTGAAGTGGCCATATTGAACATGAGACAATGGTGCTAGTCATTATTTTATTATTATTACAGTATAGCGTAATATATATGTTTACTATTCGGAAAAAAATAATCTGTGGACCGTGTATCACTTTTTCCACGTTCTATTGTTAAAACTTTTCTTTGTCATTTTCTGGTATGTGTCCCTGTTTTGTAGGTTTTGATCCTCATACATGTTGTGAATCCTGTAAAATTACAAACAAAATGTGAATCATTAAATCCCTTCACATTATGACTCATTAACCTTCAATATGTTATAATTTAGATACATTTACTTGACTACCATAATATCAATGTTAATGTCCAGGCCTTTTAGCCATTATATTTTATTATAATCATCCATTTAATATTGTTCTTAATGCATGACATTCATTTGGATCGAAATGTTGACTACCACAATATCAATGTTTATGTCTAGGCTGGTCATTATTAGTTATTAGGTTAGTTACTGACCTTCTACAGAGTCGGGTTGCAACTTGCAACAAGGTCATAGGCGGCACAGGCTTGCAATATAACCTTGCCGTCATCGCTATTTTCCAACGCCATTTCACGCAATGATAAAGCCCGAGATGCATCGCAGGTACGGCATGTCGTCACAGTGACGTCATTCGGACTTCTGACGTAAACATCGCAAAAGATTCAAAGGTAGAGGCACATATTTGAGCGTTTAGGGGCGAGTAAATGGGCAATGAAGGAGACGATTCTTATCTTTATGAAGGAAAATTTACAAGACTCACGTCTAAAGACGGTAGGTTTCGATTTATGGCCAGAATTTGTATTTTTATTGGAGACTTCTCGCTCAGCTGATCGTGTTGGCAATGTACGAATGAAGAAAGAATCCCTGATACTGCGTGGTATTGCATTGAAACAAAGACAATGCTTGTACATTATATACCTCATAAATGTAGTTATACTTAGTGGTATATACTTGCAATATTTTATTTACAAATACGAAGCCCCAGCTTCAATCTGCAAGAATCTTGCAGACAAACAATAGGCGATGACGGCAGAGGTAGATTTCAAATTGAAGAAATGCGGAACTGAAATCGGACGCATGCGTAGGAGATTGAGTCGGGTTGATCAAGCCCATTTTATTAAAATCATCCATTTAGTATTGTTCTTAATACATGAAATTTTTAAGGGATCAAAATTTTGTTATATCAAACAATGATTAAAATAGTTCAGAAAGCAACTTTTTTTTATTATGAAGACATGACATGTGTACCACTTGGTAAGTATCACTGCAGGTGGACCAGGAGTCCCCAAGGGCACATGTAGCCAAGTTTGATCGACTTCGTTCAATAGTTTCTCCAGCACATTTGAAAATTTCTGTTCTTGATTATTTTTAGAATTTCTAAAACATGTGTCCTGTAGCATGATATCCCAACCATTCTCTTACGTCTGTCGGTACAAATCTGACACGTTTGGACATATTAACTTTCACACTGTTTGGCCATATTTCATTGTTTAGATTGAGGATCACTGGCAGGGCTTGGGTACCCAAGGCATGTATGTCTGATCCATGCTGCAAATTTATCTGTTTTTAAAATGATGCTATTGAATTTTAAGACGTTTAACATTTGCACATTTTGTATATTTGTTTGTTTTTTACCTGACGGCAACTCACAGGTAATATTTTTTTTTCGATTTTGAAGAATAAAAGCAAGAAATGGTCTATATCAGTATACTTTTAATTTTTGTTAATTTGAGTGTTTATTTACAGACTTATATGCAGGAGAATTATAAGTGTGCCAGTTTGCAATATTGTTTATAAGATTTGTGACATTTGTATTTGATAAATTGTATATGCTAGATATCAAGAACTTGACCACTGGAGCAAAACTGTCTGATGCATATCAAAATGTCAGTCTATTATAACGTTGTTACATGATAGACTCAACAGCCACCCTATCAGAGTACATGGTCTAAAAATCCTGTCAAACATTCGCCTTCCTGAGACTTGAATCAAAGTTTCCATTTTTCGCTCTTCTTTAGAGCGAAAATCGACATGTATCAAATTAGAAAAAAAATTAACGTCCAAAGGCCACTATCTTTTGGTATTAATACCAAAACAGTTAAGCCTTGCAATTTGGCGGTCTCATCTGTCATTTTGTTTTGGACCAGCATATATGAGATGTAAGCTTAGTCTTTCTAATTTGATGTGGTTGACCTATTTTTGGCAGACTTAAGCTTTTAAAAACTTTTTTGCTGCAATAGATGAAGAATATATTTAGATAAATTTGATAGATAGAATAGATACGTACAGTGCATATCATAATAATAACATGTACTAAAAATAGATCACATGTGGGATATGGTCATAACTGATTTATTGTTTGTTGTCTTATACTTTTATTGACAAGGCTGTGATGATTATTATTAAATTATTATAAAGCGAATATTGTAGTTATTGGTTAAATTATGACGCACTTAATGTCTCAATTTCATATTGATTCATGGTTTGTAATATTGTTTAGATTTGAGGATCACTGACGAGGGTTAAGTACCCGAAACGTGCATGTCTGGTCCATGCTGCCAATTTATCTGTTCTTAAATGATGCTATTCAATTTGAGGACGTTTAACATTGTACATGTTTTGGAAAGTCATGAACTGACCTTCATACGGTCTTTGATAGCAAAGGAATTAAATCTCAAGAGGTCATGGAAAGTCATAGAATTTGACTTTGGTGATGGAAAGTAATGAACTGACCTTCGTGCGGTCTTTGGTAGCAGTGAAATTAAATCTCAAGAGGTCATAGAAAGTCATAGAATTTGACCTTGGTGATGGAAAGAAATGGACTGACCTTCATCAGGTCTTTTGTAGCAATGGAATTTAATCTCAAGAGGTCATGGAAAGTCATAGAATTTGACCTTGGTGATTGAAAGTAATGGACTGACCTTTATCAGGTCTTTGGTAGCAATGGAATTAAATTTCAAGAGGTCATGGTAAGTCATAGAATTTGACCTTGGTGATTGAAAGTAATGGACTGACCTTCATCAGGTCTTTGGTAGCAATGGAATTTAATCTCAAGAGGTCATGGAAAGTCAGAGAATTTGACATGTTGGTGAGATAGAAAGTATTATGATTTGACCATGGAATTTTATCTTTGCAAAGTGATGAAATATGACCTTTACTTGGTCATAAAAGGTCATGGAATTTTTCTCAGATGATAATGAAAAGTTATGGAATTTTACATAAGAAAGGTAAAGAAATGAAATAACTAATGATGCATTGCCTGCACCCTACCAAATTCTACTCACTTAAATTACATTTTATTCCAACCTGAGTTTCAAATATGATCTCTCAAATGAGTTTCACATGAGCTTTTTTTAAGATATACAAATTAGGTGAGATTAACCGTTGCTTCAAAATCACAGTTGTAAGATTTCAAAGTTGGAATTGTTAACCATATATATTTTGTATGTAAATTTTCTCACAGTTGGAAGGAGCTAAATGCATGTGTACACATGTATAACGATTCTAGCTCTCTAAATTGTTTAGCTGACTTATACTTTAAAATGTTGTAGGTGAGCAACCATTTCATTTGAAAGGGTGCAGCAAGTTGCTGGAATTAAATATTCTGACATTCAGTTGTTGGTAAATAGATAATCTGAGCTGTTCTCTACTTGAAATAAAAAGCCAACTGGAAAAATTCCAAGCCCATTTTTTCTTATTTCATGTTGAATCAAATTGTACTCTAAAGAACACTGGGCATGGTACTGGACCAATCTACAGTTTTGTACCAGTGTCTTTCCCAACGTTGCACACATGCCAACCGTGGCGACGGGACTCCTTGACGGACCTTGTTTAAATCTCGCCAGAGAAGACTTGGTCCTGATTCTCTCTCCTGTCTGAAAGTTGGGTAGACTTCTCGGGTGATTGATCGTAAACTCACTTCAGCCAGCAGAGCACAGACTGTTATACGCATACCATAGAATTTGTGTTATAAAAGGCCGCTGTGTTAAACTGTTTTGTTTGTGACTTCACCTTACAGTGAGAAGTTTTATGTTTATACAACTTTTGTGCGTCTATGGATACCTCTATGTATCCGGATAAGTGGGAGGGTTGAGCGTACGTAATCGGGATAACTACACCTTTTGGTTATAGCAGATGGCCGTCCAATGTAGTCGTCGGGTGCACATTGGTTTCCTTCTTTTTATGTGTTGTCATTGATGTTTGATGTTTCTGTACGTCTGTTTCGATTGTCTTGTATGATGTTCTAGTGATTATTGGCGTGTATTTTTGTGGTTTCTAGTTTTGTCTGATGTCATTTACGTATCACTTTCTTGTGGGTTTGTTTAACTGGGTGGATGCAGGATGGTCATGCTGGAGATCATGCCCTTTTCTTTAAATACACACTTATTATGTCTCCCCCCCCAACGGGGAGGAGACATATTGGTTTTGCCTTCGTCGTCCGTCTGTCCGTCTGTCCGTCTGTCACACATCGTGTCCGGGCTATATCTCCTGAACCGTTTGCCCGATCACTTTCATATTTTAGTATGTTGTTGCTTATGACCCGACGGTTTCACATCACCTTGACCCCAGGTCATGTGACCAAGGTCAAGGTCACTTAGTGCATTTTTAATGAAATTATGCATACATTCCTGTCCGGGCTATATCTCTTGAATCGTTTGCCGGATCACTTTCATATTTTAGTATGTTGTTGCTTATGACCCGAAGGTTTCACATCACCTTGACCCAAGGTCATGTGACCAAGGTCAAGGTCACTTAGTGCATCTTTAATGAAATTATGCATACATACCTGTCCGGGCTATATCTCTTGAACCGTTTACCGGATCACTTTCATATTTTAGTATGTTGTTGCTTATGACCCGAAGGTTTCACATCATCTTGACCTAAGGTCATGTGACCGAGGTCAAGGTCACTTAGTGCATTTTTAATGAAATTATGCATACATTCCTGTCCGGGCTATATCTCTTGAACCCTTTGCCGGATCACTTTCATATTTTAGTATGTTGTTGCTTATGACCCGTAGGTTTCACATCACCTTGACCCAAGGTCATGTGACCAAGGTCAAGGTCACTTAGTGCATTTTTAATGAAACTGTACATACATTCCAGTCTGTGCTATATCTCTTGAACCGTTTGCCGGATGACTTTCATTTTTTAGTATGTTGTTGGTTATGACCCGAAGGTTTCACATCACCTTGACCCAAGGTCATGTGACCAAGGTCAAGGTCACTTAGTGCATTTTTAATGAAATTATGCATACATTCCTGTACGAGCTATACCTCTTGAACCATTTGCTGGATCACTTTCATATCTAAGTATGTTGTTGCTTATGACCCGTAGGTTTCACATCACCTTGACCCAAGGTCATGTGACCAAGGTCACCTTTCATATCTACAAATGTAAGTATGTTGTTGCTTATGCTTGTGACTTTCATATCTAAGTATGTTGTTGCTTATGACCCGTAGGTTGCACATCACCTTGACCCAAGGTCATGTGACCAAGGTCAAGGTCACTAAGTGCATTTTTAATGATATTGTGCATACATTCTTGTCCGGGCTATATCTCTTGAACCGTTTGCCGGATCACTTTCATATTTTAGTATGTTGTTGCTTATCACGTAAAGGTTTCACATCACGTTGACTCAAGGTCATGTTACCAAAGTCAAGGTCAATTAGTTTATTTTAAATGAAATTGTATTTGTTACATGTATTATGTCCAGGCTTAATCTTTTGAACCGTGATCGGATCACGTCATATTTTAGTATGATGGTGCTGATGACCCAAAGGTTTCACACCTTCTTGATCAAAGGTCATATGACTAAGGTCAAGTATTACATTTTTTAATGAAATTGTAAATGCTATTGAGTCTGTGCTATATCTGTGGAATCGTATACTGGATCACTCTTATACTATAGTATGCTGTTGCTCAGGATTGGAGGGTTTCTTATCATCTTGACCCAAGGTCATGTGCCCAAGGTCAAGATCATTTAGTTCTTTTTAATGAAATTGTACATACTAATATTGTCTGGACTATATCTCCTGAACCCTTCTTACAATTGTTTTCATATTTTAGTATGTTGTTTCTGAGGACTAAATGTTTCTTATCACATTGTCCCAACGTCACATGGTTAAGGTAGCTTCTTACTTTGGTAATGAAATTGTTTATGCTAAGCATGTCCAGGCTGAAATTGTCTATGTTAATAATGTTTAGGCTTTATATTTTGAACCGTGTATCCAATCACTAATTCAGTTTTTTGTTGCTCATGATCCATACAATGTTAAACGTCTTCAAATTCAATAGCATCATTTAAAAGCAGATAAGTTTGCGGCATGGACCAGACATGCATGTTTCGGGTACTAAACCCTCGTCAGTGAGTGTAGGTTTCAGATCACCTATATCCAAGGTCATGTGACCAAAGTCAATTTCTTTAAATATGCTTATAATGAAATTGTATATGCCAATCATGTTTGGCCTTTACCTCAAACAATGTAATGAATCACTTTCATGTTTTAGTATGATGTTTCCCATGACTCAAAGGTTTCACATCATTTTGCATTTTGGCCTAAGGTCAAAGTAACTTAGAGGGAGGAGGGAGACATCTGGGGCCGGTTTCACAAAAGCAACTTACGGCACAGCTATGACGTACGACGTTCGTAATCGCTACGTAGCAACTCAAAAGCATTTCACAAAAGCGACTTAGTTTTACGTCGGACGTAAATCAGCCGAAAATCTACGACACCGTCAGAGCTGTCGTAAGTCTTACGACATTGGCTGAAAACATGGGTATGATGTGATAAAAATTGAAAATTTCGAGAAGATCAGAGAACATTTAAGAATGAGAGTTAATTTTATTATATCTTTTTTATGTTTTAAAATTTTTGATGTGATTAAAAAGAAAACAACTTAAATTTAGCTTTCAGAGAGCCAATCGCAACAGTAGTGACCTGTCATATATACGCAAATTCTTTGAAACACTTATTACCTTTTCATTTTCGCTCTCGATTCTGAGCTCCAGAACGAATTTTATTAAATGCATCGAATTACGCGTTCAAAAAGACATCGACGATAGGTGGTTTGTATCGGAGACACTCAATTTTTAGTATAACGAGAACATTGTTTAAAAAATATAATTAAGATACAAAAAGTATGCCAAAGATTTCACGATATAAAAATATGATTTTACAGAATCAGTACATGTACTTAAAATTACGAAATTCGCATTGTTTCCAACAATTTTCGAGAAATTAAAAAAACAAACATTGCAGCGTCATAGAAAATATGTGAAAAAAAAGAAAACTACGGCCAAAATAATACCTAATGTGTGTCTATAAAGCGTATTTTTTCTAACTTTCATTTATAAAATGGAATGTTAGAAAAATACACATGTCCTCATCGGCAGGTAAACGATACTAAAAACTTGTGGATCCGATGACATGTTTTACGGTCAAATATAGCCTTGTCCCTCTAAATGCACATGCGACATATTAAAGAAACTATACATTAAAAAAAGTATTATTGTGTCCAAATTGATACATATGCATTTTCCTTCAAGTCCGTCAAAGCGCAATGATCAAAGGTCAAGGTAAAGCTCAAGGTCATATGATAAACAATAGAAATGATAAAAGAGATACTGATTACGTCAGTTTTCCAGTCGTCTCAGTTGAGCGATGTGGGCCATGGTCGCAAAGTGTGCATGTAAGAATTGAAAATTTAAAAAGTAGTAAAAATGGTTAAGGTTTTAATCTAAATTATAGCATGGACAGGATGAAAGCGTCATAGGAAAGCAGTGGTAGTCTTACATTTATATCAAATATGATATAAAATATTTTGTTTTACGCCACGGTTACTTTTCCCCTTACAATTTTGTTTCGAGGTAATAAACATTTCCAAGTGAAGTGTATGATGCAAAAAAAAAAAAAAATCTCACAAGTACTATTTATAGAAATATTGTAGTGAATTTGACCAATTTGGTCTTAAAGATATCGAAAAGGATTTTAATGAATTTCTAGATGTTCTCTAAGTGTTCCGTTGGGGACATCGCCTTTTAGTGTAAACAATTTGTGACGCGAAGAAGCTAAGTTACGTTGCGAAGAAGCGAAGTTACATGTACGATGCGAAGAAGCGAAGATACGAAGAAGTGAAGAAGCGATGAAGCTAAGTTACGATGCGAAACTGCTTCTTCGCATCGTAACTTCGCTTCTTTGCATCGTATCTTCGCTTCTTTGTATCGTAACCTCGCTTGTTCGCTTCTTCTCAACTTCGATTCTTAGCAACTTCGCTTCTTCACAATTTGCGTCTTCGCCTTCCTGTTTTACAGTAGCACATGCCTAGTGAAATGAAACATGACGGATGAAATAGACAATTTTCTTCGGAGAGGAAATATTCCCTAAAGGGGATACTTCTCTTACTTCGAATTGAATTTGATATTGT
>VSWD01000401.1:0-13221 GCA_033119305.1 Pinctada imbricata | reverse complement strand
AATTATGAATTATGGCAAAGCCCTTGAAGCGAAGCGCAGACGGTGCATGAAATTGCATGGGCCGACGCAAGTCGCAGTGTTTATATAGGATACGAAACTAAGGATTAAAAAAATCCATATATCATACGGAACTAAGGATTCAAAAATTTTCTTACAGGATACGAAACTAAGGATTAAAAATTATTCAGTTGCCTGTAGCAGACATCATAATGACAAATATGGATAATGACTATATCCCTGCATACAGCACAAAATCGATAAGCTAGCACTTTTCAACTATTTCACTACTTTTCATCCTAGCTTTTTATTACACACTGTAGACACGAATCTACACCATATAGCTACAAAAAAGAGATTCATCTAGAAATATTTTCGTATAAAAACTGACTAAAATGGCGGCGCCCATCTTGCCAATTCTTGGTTGAAGAAAAATAAATTGAATTCATGAATTTATGACAAGGAATCTATTTCACCATTCTTCATTGATGATCCTGCTGTCACCAAACAGACACTCGACTTTATTCTTGACCTTGACCAATCTACAACCTTGTACAAGCGCATTCGTGAGAATCGCTCTCTGATCGTGACGACGTTAATTTTACAGAGAGTACGCAGTTCCAAATTTTCTGTAGGATCGATTCAGTAGCATTTCCAAATAAAATCTATGTTCAAAAAAGCATTAGAGTTATAGTGTTAAGATTTAGATAATAATTTTGGATAAAATGACAAGTTTGCAAGATAGCCAAATGATATGTATGGTTTCAAATTGAAAAAAATACCAAAACAAAGTTTCAATACAAAGTATACCGAATCAAATGTCATTAAGATGTTTGATTTCCTGATCGATAACATTTTGTAGTCTGTGGAGGTTAGGTCTTCCAACAGGTTATTAGTATTCCAGTGGGAACCAATTGTTCCCCGCTCCTTGTGGACATATTTTAATACGCATTCGTAGCTGAATTTATTCAATCCTTGATCTCTGTGGACAAAAGACAGTTTGCTCTTAACTTCAACTTCACGAACAGATAAATTGATGATCTACTGTCCATCAATAATTCTGAAATTGCAAATTACCTGGGCGCAATCTATCTCGTTGAACTTGAAGAAACGACAGATACCGTTAATTCAGCGTCTTATTTGGATATCATGTTGTCTTTTGGCGCCCATGGTAATATGAGCACCTCACTCTCTGACAAACGTGACGACTTCAATTTCAACATAACAAATTTGATTTTTATGAATAGCAATATCCAGTATGCGCCTTTTTTATTTCTCAATTAATACCTTATGCTCGGGCAAGCTTCATGTGCTCAGATTTTGTTCAAAGAAATATCAGCTTTCAGTTAAGCTTTCAGTCAAGAATATATTTGTGACACTGACATCATCCAGACGAAGTTCTATGGTAGATATGGAGAAAGTTTAGCACACTATAACGTCCCCTTGTCCAGAGTCGTAAATGATATTCTTACGTAGACCTTTTGCACCATGACATACCGATTTATACGTTTGTCTTCCTTTGTGGGAGTTACCGATTGTGACCTTTCTATCGAATTGAAGTGGCGGGTGTTGTAAGCAAGCAGGAGATGCTCACTCTTCCTGGGCACCTGATCTCACTCCTTCGCAGAGAGTTCACATCTCTTCATATAGTACTTTTTTATTTCTATTCCTTTGCCTTAGATTTGGTTTTATCCTGGTTTTGTATGGCCTTGGTTAGATCTTTCGATTTACGATTCTGTACTTCTTGATAGGGATATGTTTTGTTCCATATTTGTCACAGAACATATTTCAAGAGGAAAAGTTTCTGCAAAAAATTAAAGGTTTTTCAACTACCTGATCTTTACGTAGACCTTTACGTAGTTTCAACGTTGACTCAACTTTCATTTTAAACCTAATTTCAACGTTGAAATTATGTCAATGTCTAAATGTTGATACAACGTTTGAGCTTCAACGTTGAAACAACGTTTACAGTTCAACATTGAAGCAACTTTCATTTTAGACCATCAGTTAACGTTGTTTCAACTTTTAAGTTCAATGTTGAATCAACGTTTATTCAACGTTGAAATGTCTGCTGGTATATTTGGCAGTACCTTCCCTTTTGCGTCTCTTCGTGTGTGCCGACTTCTCTGTGCCTCTATTTTGGGTATTTTGGTGTTTTGCTGAATGTGTAGCAGATGAGTCTATTTGGGGACTCACTCCTTTCTTTCATCAAATGATATCTTATCAATGATGCTCGATTGCGAAATAATGGAAATGCAATTGTCCATACTGCAAATTTATCTGTTCTTAAATGATGCTATTGAATTTGAAGACGTTAAAGATTTGTGTCACTTGGTGAGTGTCACTGCTGGTGGACAAGGAATCACGAGGGCACAACGCATTCGAAAATTTCTGTTATCAAAATATCTTTACATTTCTAAAACGTGGGTCCTGTAGCATCATATCCCATCCATCCTGATATGTCTTTTGGTACCTTTTTGGACATAATAACTTTCACGCTTTTTGGTTATATTACATTGTTTAGATTGAAGATCACTGACGAGGGTTAAGTACCCGACACGTGCATTTCTGATCCATGTTGCATTTTATCTGTTCTTAATGAATGATATTGAATTTAAAGACTTTTATCATTGGTAAATATATGAAAAGCGTTATTGTGGACAAGACCTGCAAATAATGTGAGATAGCCAGCCGAGGATGGGGCTAAGATTTCAAGGAGATACAGCTTCATTTTAGAAAAGTAAAAATCATATTTAGTGTAGATGATGTTTCAACACTTTTTTCTAACTTCAAACATACCAAATAACGAAGTGATCGGTGGTTTTTTTTTTCTATGAATGATATATCAAAGCATTGATTGTAAACCTTTAAGTATTTTCATTTTTAGAAATAATTGACTGTTTTTAGATCTAATTGACTTTTTTATATACAATTGACTTTGTTAGGTATAATTGACTTATCTAGATAAAATTGACCTTTTTAGATAGCATTGACTTTTTAGATATTATTGACTTTTTAGAAATAATTGCTTTCAATATTATTTCAGGATACAGTCTGAGTTCTTCTACAACTGCACCCACAAGGACAACGTCGGATTCCATAATACTTGGCCCGCCAGGCATTGTAGGTTGACGTACAATATCAACATGAGACTGCTGCAGAAGAAACCATAAGTCAACAAACTCTTATGCACAAACTGAATAAAATGTTTGTCTTTTCCTTTTTTAAATGACAGAGAGCTCTAATTTCTCCCCAAGTTACCCATTTCTAGAAATTGTACAACATATTGAGAATCATATTTTATAAACCCAATTTAATTATTGAAATCTAAATTAAAGCATTAGGGGTATACTACTCTACTTCCGGTTGTTTTGATAATAGAAAAATTAAATACCACGAAGTTGGCCGAAGATCATGCATTCTCATGTCGAGTTGAGTGAAACATTAAAAGATGGTATGTAAGATATGGAAGTACATAATTTCTAGATTTTCCCCGATATTGTTTTTATATCCCTAATACATTAATAAAGACAGTCTTTCGTGTATCTTTTGGCAAATTATGTGAGACCAACCATGCTTTAAGGCACAATATGCCCCAACTTATACATGTTATACATAAATCTGAAATCTGTCCTAAAGGGACGAATTATATCCCCCGCAGCATAATTTTTTTTTCTGAGCAGATCCCATTTTTGCAGCTGATATTCATTTCTCCACATTGGTATTCTTTCATGTAAGGTCATAATTCATGGTTAAGGTCGCATATATTAAATAAAAATCTAAGTACATATGTAGTACGTAAAATGTTTTATGTTATATGATAGCCTTATGGGATGATGTGATGACAAGATTTTGACATTCAACATGCATTTAAAAAGTCCCAGTTAAAGGGTCATTACTCTGATATAACCATTTCGGCTGCCATCTCCTTACTTCATGTACTTAAGAATTGATTGCTTATTTTTCCCATTTTAATGTGTGTTTTGGAATTTGAAATGACAATCGTGTAGCGTAGCGAAGCGGGTTTACGCCAAATTTGTGATACGACAACTGATATTTCATATTCCAATAAAATGGCAAAAAATGAACGTTCAATTCTTATAATTACCAAACATCTTAATTCATTCCAAATTCGAATATTTGAGTACATGGCGTATGAAAATTTTAAACTCTCACGAAAAAGTCCCTAACAACAAAAATGTTGAAGCATCAAACAACTAACCCAGCATTTATTCTGAAAAGCTTTAATCATTTCCCTTTTCTGAATCCCAACACAATTTACCTATTTGCACTATATGGTGATGTAATTTGCAAGGCGAAGTTTAGCGAATGCAACAGACATGACAGTTGGAAAGCAAAGGAGGGGGTCTCCAACAACACCACATCAAAACCCCAAAACACCCAATGCAAAAACACAGAGAAGACAAGCACAGGAAGAGACGCAAAAGGGACAAGGAACGTCAACGCACAACACAGAAACATCAAATACATAGGACTACACATAAACCAACGAGACTAATTGGCAACCGGTGCCGACTTAGGACGACCGGTGCCGACTTGAAAGTACAATAGGTGAAGCAGTTTGTGATGGGATTTATACGGACTTTCATACAGCATTTCTTGTATTTTTAGGTCCTTTTTTTGTGTAGAAAAAAACAAATCATTAAGATCTTCAGGTATTGGAATATGGGCTGTAAATTACTTCTTCGGAAATAGAATAAAAATTGGAATGAATTGTTCCTAAGTCGCTGATCGCGCCGAAGCTTTTGTTTGTATTTTCATATTTATGCATTAAATATTCATATTTATGTGTATTAGATTTATTTCGAGTGATAACAAAAAAGGAATCTGTATTTCTAATTTACCAATCATAATTTCTCCCGAAACACGTCAAACACAATGACTCGGCAAGTTGAATTCAACTGCCATACACTTGTTGCAGATCTCAAATCATGCGCATAGCAACCGATCGCGATGTATTCACAGAACTGGACTTTTATGTTTATCAGTCGACATATGGAATTATTTAAATCATCTAAATTTGAAACCATTTATATTGTTTCTTTCATGCGTTTGACAATTTTAGGGGGGGGGGGGGGGTTGGCGATGGAGGGAAAGTAGTCCTGGTCCATTTTGACATTTTATCACCTCATAGCAGAAGTTACAATAAATGCGTTGGACCAATCAAATGCTAAGATTCAGATAAACAAACACATTTAGTTATCATATCTACATATTATAATCTTCCATTCTGTAAAGTTTAATCAAAATCCATCCATTGGTTTTGGAGGAGTTGCGATGACAAAATTTGACATTGAAAATTCGTGAAAAGTCCAAGGGTCATAACTCAGGTCTAACTTTTTCAGCGTCAATCCCTTTCTTCACACACATCTACATATTATCATTGTGTAATATTTCATTGAAATCCACCAATTGGTCTTGGAGGGGTTGCGATGACAAGGTTTGACATTGAAAATACATGTAAGAATCTAAGTCCAACGGCCATAACTCATGTCTATCTTTTTCGACAGCAATCTTCATTCTTCATGCACATCCACATATCTTTTTTTTTTCATTGTGTAACGTTTCGTTGAATCCATCAATTGCTATGGTATGAATTGCGATGACAAGCTTTCGTCTACAGACAGACGGCAGGACGGATTACCATGGTGAATCAAACATCCCCCACAACTTTTTATGCATCTATAAAAATATGGTACGAATATATTTTTTTCCAACACCTGCATCCGGTATTTTTGTCTAAGAACATTGTAAAGAATTATTGGCAAATAATAGTCTGCTATATGCACTGCAAATGGCTTGATTAATATTTGGATAACGAACCATTTATTGAATTTATCTGCAGTTCCATCGAGATGATTTTTATTGAGAAGGCAATTCTCCTCATTTAAATTTGATATCATTCTTACGAAACAATAATACACAGGATCAGTAATACTTCAAACTTTACAAATACACGGTGAATGGTATGGCTATCAGGTCTACATACGCATAATCCTCCCACTTGCCCGAGTACACAGAGATCATTCTATTTTATATTCATACGCAACAAAAAATCTTCCTTTTTACGGTAATTATAAACAAGATAGTATTGCGCAAGGGTATTCGGTTGGTTACGCAAGAACTACGTAAAAAGATATCAAAGTGACTAATATGGATAATGACCATATCCCTGTATACAGCACAAAATCGATAATTCAGAAAATCAGAAACCGAAGGCATAGAAAATGAAAACCAATTTCAAAACATTTAAGAAAAAACGGTTCGTGTTCGGCTGGCCGAAGCGAGCTGATGCTCAGTAGACCAAGAAATCTTATCATCCCTGAGTCAGAACAGGACAAGAGATCAGTAAGGCTTTTCAAACGATATGTTTACAGGCCGTCACTGACGGAAAAGGAGAACATCTTAAAAAATAACTGCGATGGTGCAGTAAGAAAGGCTTAACGTACTTTCTTGAGAAGAGAAAAATAAAACGTACAGACAGAAAGAATAACATAGTATATTGATACATGAATGGCAATACTATATATGAAATACACAAATCCCACTGTATAAACGAAATTTCTCAAAGGCGATTCCACTGAAATGAATTTTTTTTTAAAAAGCGCTCAACAAATTCAAAATAGTTCAAATAAATAGTATTTTTAACGGTAGTATATAATAATGAAGAAGTGTTCCACAATCAAAGACTTTCGTACATTGCACTATGGTCACTATATCGATAATTTGATAACAAAATTTCACATAATAGATTCTGTCGGAATGAAATAAATTCAGGGTTTTACATTCTGTTGATGAAAAATACTTTCAACACTCAAAATAGAACCTTAATAAACATAATAACCTTGTGACTTTAAACTCATTTATATAACAAAAATCAATGGACTAAAACAACAAGTATTAGCTTTTACAAAAAGCTTGCCGTCAGTTTGCTGACTGTAAATGTTGTAAAATTTTAGTTAGAAAATGCATTTACTAATCGCACATTTCCGGGCTTTTCCGCGTTTTTCCGATTCAAGTGGCGGAAATTTCCGAAAATCTGCGATTGTTATAGGACGTATCGGTTCAAAGACTTTTCGATGCAAATTTCGGAAAAAAATACACTGATGCGATATGACTTTCATTTGTCAGGTCATCTAGACTCTTAAGCCGACCTGGTGAGAGAATCTTATACACAGGTTCTGAATAACCTAGACGGAAATTTGCATTTTATGCAATTGTCAACCAATCATATTGCCAAGAGGCATTCTATCCGTGCAAGTAGGTTACGAATGATTACAGTATACCGTCAGTCATGACTGACGGTAATTACAATAATAGACATAATAGAAAACTTGTGACTTTCAAGTCATTAATGTAACAGAGATCAATGGACTAAAACAATTACAATATACAAAAATAGACATACTACATGTAGTAATAGACAAAAAAAAACACAGACTTTTTACAAAATCACGAACGACAACACATTAAAACATGGTGATAATCATGTATTCAGTGCCGACTTTGGACGGTCATCCTCTGTATTAATTGTAGACGATGTGGTCGTCATTCCTGTAACATTTTGATAAAGCCTAAATACTGCACAAAATTTGGAGCCGCACGCTCTCTGCAAAGTAAATACACAAATCAAAATTTTAAAAAATGAAGCCCGAGGGTGCTATTGAAATACATTTGGTTGTGTCAGAAAATCACTTCAGCATTTTTAACAAAAAATGTGAATGGTGATGATTTACTATCCGAAACACGTGTCGTTTGCATTGAATTTCTTGTGAAACTTTCTTCGGGAAGTTGGAGCACTTCCATATCATTTAAATGAAACGATGTAAGTAATCTATAGTTATTACTGATTAAAAAGTGTATAAATAAGAAATTTGCATCCAACTTATTCCCCTCGGTAATGGCTCTTTAAAAACATTTGTCTTAATTAAAGTTTACTTGTAGTGAGGATCTACTATCCGACACAGGTGTCTGGTGCATAAAAATTAACTTGAATTTTTCTTCAAGAAGGTAAAGAGTTGGATCACTTCATTTTGTATGATGTCATTTATGTGTCACTTTTTTGTGGGTTTATTTCGCTGGGTGTATACAGGGTTGTCATGCTGGAGATCATTCCCTTTTCTTAAGCATTATTATTAAAGTCACTTTTTTCCTTTTGCAGTGTGGAACAGTTAAAATTGTCCCCCGTGATTGGATGTTTTAGATGTATAAATAACTTCTTTACAGCTCTGTTGCCTAAAAGAAACTTTGTTTTTGCTCTTTATTAATTTGACATTATATACTAGTATCATTATTTTTCTCTTTCGAAATTTCATCCACAAATATCATGGAAATTAAAGCAGATTAACATCCTACCGCCATCCTTTCAATGCTTTTGTGATAAAGATTTTATTTAATAATGCTACGGAATCGACCCTACAAAAATGTAGTCGCGCACTCTTTGCAAAATGTAAACATTTAAATACAAAAAAAAACAAACAAGAGGGCGCTACTGAAATGAGTTTTGGTTGTGACTGAAAATCACTTTGGCTGGAAGCATCACTGATGAGGATTTACTGTCCGAAACATTTGACTGGTGCATTAAAATTGAACTGAAAATTTCTTGAAGGAAGTAAAAAAAGTTGGAACATTTCCGTATATACATAATTATGTTCTTCCTCAATCAAAAAAGTATTGACTGTTGCTTCAGAAATAATCTTACATATAAAGAATAAGTGTCTTAATTTGTGTTTTGTTACGGGTATACAACACACAGCAAGTGCATTTATCGTACATGCAATGCGCGTTAGCGCATTTCATACGATAAATGATCATTTGCTGTGTGTTGTATACCCGTAACAAAACACAAATTATGACATTTATTCTATATATATGCACCATAGTTGTCTATTTCATTCTTGTTTTCTGAAATCGCGTTTTCTAGGTAAAAGGGTGACGTTAAAATTCAGGTCACCGCTGGCTCAGTTTGCAGGTTAGAACAGCCGTCGCGGCATGTTTCTTTAGATCTTATGCATTGTGACGTCACGAGTGTTAATACACGAATTGCAGCACGTTTCTTTCAATAGTAACATCTCAGGGAAGTACATTGGTTGTGCATATATATAATCTTATTGTGTTTATCGGTCTTCCACCTCGGCAAAAAGTTTGTCAACTCATCTGGTTACCTGTACATCTGATGATTAATTGCCTCATTTTTAAAAGAAAATAGGATTACGCATGTATATGATAAAGTAAAAAGGCGCGCCAATCCTACAAACATTTATCTATATTGATAACAGTAATTGATTTTAGATTAAGAGATATTTACCACCTTGAAACCATGTGTGATTAGTTATATGCTGGGGATTATGTAGATTTTGTCGTGTTAAATCATCCTGTTTGGTTGGAAAATGTGGCGATCATTAAAGACTTGTCACTATCAACTTATTTATATAGCAACAAAATGGACCAACTTATCAACTTATTAAGTCAGCGCCATGATCTTGTGGTTAGGGTGTCGAATCAGTAACTGAAAGGTTGCTGCTTCTCTAGTACTGCGCGTCAGCCGAAATATATTAGTACATACTATAATGGTAATGTTAAAATGTCTTTGGTGAGCTTTGTATATAAGAGAAACTTACTAAAAGTCTTGAAATTTTCAGGTCAATACCCTTTCTTCATACGACTTTTCATATATCTGGATATGTACACCACACTTCACAAAGACAAAAATGATTTATTTCCAAACTCATTTTAAAAATAGTGCTTTGATCGAGAGGGGAAAACTTATATGAGTACATCTGAATCAGAGGGTTTTTTTCCTCAACATAGTATAAATCATACAAATTATGGATATGTAGTGACCTGTGTATTGCTTTGTCCTTCCTCTTGGACAACATTTATGTAAGATTTGATGAGAATCTTTATAAGCAGGTTGTAGGGATCCCTTTGGGTACTAATTGCGCGCCTCTGGTGGCAGATTTATTTTTATACACGTATTTTTAGAGTTAACATATAACATTGGTAGGGTGTGCCTATATTTGTATCTATTATCATGTTTTTAATTGTGAGTTCCTTCTGTCACAATAATAGATTCAACTATACTAGTCTACTTTCTAAAAGGAATTTATCCAAAATCTTTAAAAACAAAGAAAACATGATGATTTGAAATGTTTCATTGCTACCTCTAGGTACCTGGATGATATTCGTACTATCGACAATCCTGTTTTTGAAAGGTATAAAAATCTTATTTATCCACAAGAATTAACTCTGAACAAGACAAACGTTACAAACATTTTACAAATTACGAAAAAACTTTTAGGTCAAGGTTTTCGCTTTCGTAAACTAAAAAAACTTTCTGGAAATTTTACAAAAAAATTATTGTCACCTTTTTTAAGAAATTGGGACCGATACAAGCTACAGAGTATATTACTTTGGATATTTCACAACCTGCATTTTTGGTGAAATAATAATATAATGATAAAATAAGAAGATCAAAGGTAGACAGAATGACCATCGGAATTGCGTTAGAAACATCAAATGCCTTTTATACCGTGGATATGATCCTGCTATCACCAGACGGACACTTGGCTTGGCACTTAATCAATCTACAGCCCTGTACCAACGCATTTTTGTCCCCCGCTTTTGCAAACTTCTTTAGAGAAGACCATCTATCCCTTCTGAATATCGGTCGGACTATTTCGGTGATACCATGCATGAACTCACTACAGCCGACAATACAGTCCGTGATCTATTCTTATATTAATTTACATATACGTTATGCTGTCCGTTTGTATGGTCATCTTACAGTTTAGTTTTTATTTCGCACCGAAGTAGTTCACTAAATTTTCAAACGTCAAAACGTACAAAGAAAACGTAATAAAATGGTTCTCGGATTGATAAATTCGTTATATCGATATATCTATGCTTTCTTACATATTCAATTTGAAGACGTTTAACATGCATGCACTTTCTACTCAAAGTAGGTGTGCGAATGTGTAGGGGATTCGAAGTAGGAGGTATGACAGAAACAGACCCTTGGTCTATAACTTATAATAGTGCATCACGTCTTAGTAGTTTTTAGGTTAAGCGTTGCGAAGTGTATATATACATAATTTTCTTCTTCGTGGAGAGAATGAATTCATATTTATTTTTTCCATTACTTATGTAACTCTCATTACAACTTTTGAGTCTTGCAAATTCATGTTGCGAAGTTTTTTTGTTTCTATCAAGCAAGGTTTATACTGGAAAGTCAAAACTCTAGATCGTTTTTTGTTTTCAAAGAGGGATCATTCTAAACAATATTTATTAGCAATGCATGTTGTAAACGAAAGATAACTCGCACAATTTATGTCATAACAAAATGCGTCACGTTTTGTTTATGTATCTACTATCAAGCAAAGACTTTCTTGACCTTATGCCCTATATGCATGGCATACGGTGATAATTCTATACTTGAATTCATGCAAGATTTATATCGCAATCGAAATTGTGTGGGAATAATCAAACACCTTTCATACCGCTGATATATAATCCTTTTGTCACCAGACCGACACTTGGCTTGGTATTGGACCAATTTACAGCATTTTACTAGGGCATTCTTAAGAATTACATTCTGACTGACTGTCATGTCAGGACTCCTAACGGGCCCTGTCCAAACCTCTTTAGAGAAGAAATGGCCAGGACCACCTATCCTCTCTTAATCTCAGTCGGACTCCTCGAGTGATGACATGCATGAGCTCGCTACAGCCAGCAGATCACGGACTTAATTTCGTGCTCTTACAGTTTTTATATCCATTTACATATACATATGTGTTCCTTGGGCCCTGCGTCATGCTGTCTGTTTGTATGGTCATCTGCTACCGGCGTGGCAGATGACCTTCCAACGTGGGCGTCGATTGCCCATTTGTCTAGTTGGTTTATGTGTATTTGAATTTAAGTTGAAAAATAAACCTATAAGGTGCTACTGAAATGAATTTTTGCGGTGTATGAAAATCGCTTTGGCTGGAAGCATCGCCATGATCACCGATGAGGATTTAATATCCGAAACACGTATCTGGTGCTAATGGATCGACCCAACAAGAAGTATTTGGAGATGCGTACTCTCTGTAAAGTAAATGCACAAATTTAAATACTAATTAAGATCAGAGGGCGCTATTGAAATTAATTTTGCGGCTCCTGAAATCACTTTAGCTTGAAGCATCACTGATGAGGATTTAATATACGCAATACGTGTCTGGTGCATAAAAATGGTTTGATTTTTTCTTCAAGAAGATTAAGAATTGGAACACTTCCGTATTGTCAATACATGATGAAGGAATAAAGGTCTTACACAAAAGCAGAAACCAGATTCCAAAAACCACAATCGAAATGCTTTGACATTAATATCATAACCAACTCGAATCACCTAGAATCTCGTACCCATTAACAATTACTCGAATCATAACCAACTTGTACCACACAAAATCTCGTACCCTTCATAACCAACTCGAATCACCTAGAATCTCGTTCCCATTAACAATTACTCGAATCATAACCAACTTGTACCACAAATAATGTCGTACCCATTGACATGAACTCTTATCACAACCAACTCGATACGAATCACCCAGAATCTCGTACCCATTAACAAACTCGATACGAATCACCCATAATCTCGTACCCATTAACATTTACTCGAATCATAGCCAACTCGAATCACCCATCGATGTAGCGTACAAATGTATATATACAACATCTTTTGAATAAACTATGAATTATTAGTTGAACTCTTTACAATGTATGATAAGTTTGGTGACGCCTAATCAATAAAAAATGATGCAAAAATCTGTCAAGGTAAAAAAAAAAGTTATTTCTGGTACGAGTTTACAGAGTGCAATTTACTGAGTACCATTGTACGAGTTGGTAGGGGTGGGAATTTATGCATGGTACGAGTTTATGGAACGAGTATTGGTACCATGCTACAAGTTTTTGGGTGGCACGAATTTATGCATGTTACGAGTTTATGATACGAGTATTGGTACCATGGTACGAGTTGGTAATGGTACGAGTTTATGTATGGTACGAGTTGGTAGAATTTATGTTACGAGTTGGTCATGGTACGAAACGGTTTTGGTACGAGTTGGTAGTAAGGTATGGTACGAAGTGGCAGGTACGAGTTGGTTATGGTACGAATTGACCATACCCATTAAATTCTGTAATAATCCTCATTATGACACCAAAATA
>VSWD01000396.1:0-13410 GCA_033119305.1 Pinctada imbricata | reverse complement strand
TTCATTGTATTTAGTTTGTATAAATTGCACTCTGATTCATATTCATGCTACACAAAAGAATATATTTCTGTATAATATATGGAAGTAGACTCAACATTCAATTCTTTCTACAAAATGAAATTATGATGTTTTTAAATGATTGTGTTAATTGACCCTTCCGATTGCGGGAAAAAAAAAACCAAAATTTCGTGACGTCACAATGCTTTTACCTCGGACAAACAAGCTTCGAACCTCGGTCAAACATCGAAATTGCATTGTGACGTCATGGAATTTCTCAAATTTTTCTCGCGTTCGGAAGGGTCAATTTCCTCGTCTCTTTTTCTTTTCCCATGAGAATGTTCTATTTTATATAGTATTTTCAAGGATTTGAAAGCCTATTGATTGTTATTTGTGCATTCTGATTCTGGTGTTTGTGTTGGAGGAGATTCCCAACATGATGACATTACTTGACACAAATATATCAAAGTTTAACACTTTTTGGTATTTCAACTGCCTCTAAAAAGGGGATGCTTACTCCTCCCGGGCACCTGATCCAACATCTAGCTTGCTAGAGGGGTTCGTCTATATTGAACTGTGAGTGCTGTTGAGATTGTCATCAGGTTCTTCTTTATCTTATTGTTGTTGTAGTTGTAAGTTCATTTCGTTGTTATGTTTATGCGAGTTAATATACAGTTTCTCGGTGCTCTCTATTAACTGCTTTTATTCAAAATGTTCGAAAACGAAGTAAGTACATGAAATGATTTTCCCTAACCGTACATAATGTCACCAGATAGTTAGGAGACATATTCTTAACATTTTAATGTGCGTATGTAAGAGTTTTGCAAAAGTAAGCCGGATCAGTACAGAATCTACATCTGCTGTTAATTTATAAGACGATATAGATACATGAACACATTGGTCTCCCTCCTGTTAAACGTCGTCTTTCATATTTCAATGAAAAATCTTAGATGCGTTGTAAGTCTAATACATAACTTCTTAGTATTTCTATTATGTTTATTTAAACTGATGAATCTCTCTCAATAATTTATTCAGGAACGTCATCGGTGTCAGCAAACTCACGGAACAATGCCGGAAATGAACAAGGATTATCATATAGTAATGCTTTTTCAAACCCCAATAATCTTGAATATCCGTACTACAGCTATTCCAAGGGAAATCTGTATGAAGGAATAGAAAAGGAAACTGCTGACCAGTACGATGAGATTGAATTGAGAATTCCAAACGACTTTCTTGCAAGGTCCCTGATGAACACGTCGGAGAAGAGTAAGTACTTTACGGTAGAACGAGAGGCAACGGAGAAGAAAGCCCAGGATATCGTTGGTTCAAGAGAGGATGAATTGGAGACGAAAAGCGAATACTTTACGTTAGAACGCGAAGTGAAGCAGGTGAAGAATCAAGATGTTGAAAGTAACTTGGAGAATGATGAACATAATGAGTACAAATATGAGACACCCTTGACGATGTATGATTTGGCGTCCAATACAAAATGAGTTGTTTAATGCAACAAAATTAAGAAATATAATACTATAACGTTGAGGATTATGTAAAAAAGATTATCACTTTAATCTAATATGGACATTGGTGACATTTTGGTTTTCTTTCATGACAATGTAAGCAAAATGTGCATGTGCATATAATGAGGATGGAAATAAATGGACATATAAAAGAGACGCATTAAAGTGAAAAAAAAAAACATCTATAATGAAAAAAAAGAGGTCTGGTTGTCATTTTGCATTACTTTGGACGAAAAATATTTCTTTAATATTCTGTCCAAAGACACTCAATAAAGACTCATCCTACTACGTTTTTCAATACAGTTTTGGACACAATAATTTTTACACTGTTTGGCCGTATAACATCGTTAAAATTTAAGATCACTGACGAGGGTTAAGTACCCGAAACATGCATGTCTGGTCCATACTGTAAATTTATCTGTTCTAAAATGATGATATTGGATTTGAAGACGAGGATTCAATATCCGAAACACGTGTCTAGTACAAGAAAATTGGTACTATAGAACATATATTTCAACAATGACAATTTAAGACATGAAGTATATTGCTTAATGTCTCTTTATTTCGAGATGAAGTGAATGCAGTGAGCGGTATAAGATATGTTTTCAAGGAAGTAAATGACTTACCAGTATCATTACAGAAATGTTTTCAGTTTAATTAATTATACCTAATCACAATTTCAAGGATAAAAACTCCATGATATGGATAAAACCATAAACATAATTATTCATATTCGAATGTGGTGTTTCAGAAACTATGATAGGAGTAGCATATACAACAAACAACATATTACTTTTCAACCAATCAGAAACCATCTATCAAATGAACAAAAGTGACTATAAGCTTGGAATAAGATCATGTGCCCTATGAGAATCAACATCTCCCGACATTAAACACCCGCCACCTGAAAATAAGCAGTCAAAAATGAAACTTTTGAGGGACAAACATAATCAGGAATATTTAATATTTTGATTTGAAGTATACTAGAGAAGAAATACCAAATTGTAGCTTATGAGTTAAAGATCCTAGGGAATATCGAATACATGTGAAAGTCTCCATTAACAAAGTAATTGCCAACCCCCGAATGGAGGCAGGCTAGATATCCGGGAGGACAGAGCGTCCTCTGACTGTATTCAACACCCGCCACCGCGAATGCCAAATAGAAAGGTGTCAAATCCAGTAATATCCAGTGATAACTGATTTTGGCGACAGGACTCCATGACAGGCCCTGTCCAAACCTCTTTAGAAAAATCAGGACATGGACTACCTATCCTCTCTGAATGTCAATCCGACTCCTTGGGTGATTACGTGCATGATCTCGCTACAGCCGGAATGTTCATTGGACAGTGAAAAAGTTATTTTACACCAGAATTTGTGCATTCTTCGAAACCTCTCGGCATTCGGAAAAGTGGAAGGGTTGTGCGCAGGTAAACTGGAATATCACACAATCTGCTACTTACATGTACGTGAGAGGCGGCCGTCCTGCGTCGGCACCGGTTGTCCATTGGTCTCGTCGGTGTATGTGTAGTCTTTTGTGTTTCATGATTCTATGATTTAAATTGGTGTTCCTTGCCCCTTTTGCGTCTCTTTCTGTGCGTGTCTGCTCTGTTTTTTTAATTGGATGTTTTGTAGTTTTAGCTTGGTTGCTGCAGGCGAGTGTTGTTGGAGATCCCCTCCTTTCGTCCAAATAGACAAAACACGGTCCAGTGGAAAGATCGTACTCAAGATTGTCCTTAATCATCCTTACTAGGCAAATATCGAAATTTGAAACAAGATCGTTGTATCTACCATAGAACTTCCTAAGTGACCTCTTAACCATTTCCCCTAAATAACACTGAGCAAGCAGTGGCCCTCTTTACCTCAACATGAAGTTTTCATACATAGAATATGCTCTTGCATAGCGTATTTGGTGTAAAATGTGTATAAAATAGGCAGACGAAGAGGGAATGTTGCTGAGCGTGAAGATTTTTGATGGTGTAATTGAAATCGTCACGTTTCTCATAAGGAGAGATGTTAAAATGACCGTTGTCACGGATCGATAGTAGTATGTCTGAGATAGAGGATGAAGGCTATTATTAGTCTCTTTAATTTCCAGTCCACTGAGATGGACGGTGCCAAATTTATCATGAATGGTTATTTAATGATGCAGAGTACGTCATCAATGTATCTGTAAGTCCAGTTGAACTACGATGATAGCTTCCATTTGCTACTTGAAAGCAGAAATTTGTCAGGTAGGAGAGGGATACAGTTTGTACCCATTTGATTCGCAAAAGGTATAAGTAATGGGTTTACAAGCAAGAACGTCAATCGCAAATGCATGTAAATTTACTGTCGTTAATTACATGTATGACAAAACTTTCTTTGTAAAATAAAAGTCCGATTCTGAAAATAAGTACACTGAAACAGATATTATTCAAATGTTAAACTTTCTGATCGACAACATTTTTGTGGTGTCTGTAGGAAAGGTCTTCCGACAAATTCTCGGAATTCCAGTGAGAAAAATTGTGCCCAAGTCCTTGTCGACAGTTTTTCTTTACTCGTAGGACGATTAATTCATCTGTCGTTGGTTAAGGATACCGAGCGTCTGATTTTTACTTAACTTACAGATACATAGACGATGTGTTGTCTATCAATCCAAAATGTGCTGATTACCTAAGCACTCTATGACAAGCGTGACGACTTCAGTTTCTACATCACAAACTTTCCTTTTTCTGAGTAGCAACATCTTTTCATCGCCTGCTTATGACGTGTTCATAAGTCAATTGATATGTTATGCCAGAGCAAGAACCAAATATGCAGATATTGTTTTGAGAGCTACATGTAGGCGTCATTTCAGATAAGATTCTCATTTGGGGATACGTTTGTGATCGACTGATATTCTGTCATAGACCATTTGAATCACCCAATCACACAATATACTTCTACTGTATATTCCGAATGGGAAGTAACCGGATGTGATATTTTGCCAATTTGAATCGACGGGTCTTGCATGCCGGCAGGATATACTGACTCTTCCTGGGCAACTGGTTTCCTATATTGGGAGTTCGCTATTTTGATGTGGTAGAGGTTTTTGTTTGTTTGCTTTCGTTCCTACTTTATCCTGATTTTGTATGCCTTCGGTTTATGATTTTCTGAATTATCCATTTGTACTGTATATTGGGATATGATCATTGTCTTTATTTGTCATTCAACAGTTTGTTGGAAAAATTATAATCCACGCACAAAGTTGAATAACCGTTATAAAATCTGTGATAGGGACTATTTTTTCCACCAAGAATATTTCTATCATTACTTCGGTTGATGTTATTCTGTAAGATAGACAAATAAATCTTGCTGCCGTCTCAATTAGTGATTCAATGGTAGATACTCCAACTAAAATAAATAAATAAAACAAAAAGACAAATAATCTTGCTTACTTCCCAATTAGGGATTCAATGGTAGATGGAAGATACTTATTTCGTGAAGGAACATTCTGATTCGAACAAAAAGTACACAGAGTTTTTGATTGATAACGTCTTTGTTTTGTTAGGAGGAACCGTATTCCAGCAGATAGTCGGAATCCCCATGGGTACCAATTGCGCTCCACTGCTTGCGGACTTATTTCTATATTCATACGAAGCTGACTTTATCAAGACCTTGCTCTCGTTTGGGCGAAAGTACCTTGCATCTCGGTTCAATTTTACCTTCAGATACATAGATGACGTGTTGTCATCAATAATCCAAACTTTAAGGACCATCTACATGAAATCTATCCTCATGAAATACAGATCAAGGAAACAACAGAAAACGACAGATCCGCTTCGTACTTTGATATGCGTCTATCTTCCGACGCAAACGGACATTTGAACACCCGACTGTATGACAAGCGTGACGATGACAAATATGGATAATGACCATATCTCATGAAGTGTTCATATTTCAGTTGATACGCTATGCCAGAGCAAGTACCAAATATACGGATTTTGTTCTGAGAGCTAGGCGTCTTTCAGATAAGCTTCTCAGTCAGGGATATGTTTGTGACCGACTACCATCGTCACTGAGGAAGTTCTACGGTCGATATGGGGAACTCGTCATACACTATGATGTCCCACTATCCAGAATGGTGGATGATATTCTGTCATAGACCATTTGAACCATCCAACCAAAGATTGTACTCTATACCTTCCAAAATGGAAGTAACTGGATGTGACAGTTCTACCAAATTGAAGCGACGGGTGTTGCATGCAAGCATGAGATGCTTACTCTTCCTGGGCACCTGGTCTCACTCTCATATCGGGAGTTCGCTTCTTTTCATATGGTGGAGGTTTTGTTTTTGTTTGCTTTGGTTCCTGTTTTATCCTGATTTTGTATGCCTTCGGTTTCTGATTTTCTGAATTGTCGATTTTGTGCTGTGGACAGGGATATGGTCATTATCCATATTTGTCATATCCCTGTATACAGCACAAAATCGATAATTCAGAAAATCAGAAACCGAAGGCATACAAAATCAGGATAAAACGGGAACCAAAGCAAATAAACAAAAACCTCCACCATATGAAAAGAAGCGAACTCCCGAAATGAGAGTGAGACCAGGTGCCCAGGAAGAGTAAGCATCTCCTGCTTGCAAGCAACAGCTTCTACCTAACTAACTTCCCTTTCATGAGTAGCAACTTTCCGTCCTCTTCTGCTTATGACGTTTTTGTTTTTCAGCTGATACGGTACGCCAGAACATGTTCAAAATATGAAGATTTTATCGTTAAAGCCAGATGGCTTGCAAGTAAGCTACTTGTTCAGGGTTATATCTCACAACGGCTGAAATAATCATTGAGGAAGTTATTCGGTCGCTACGGGGATATTATAAAATCATATCAGTTTCCTTTTTCCAGAATGATAAGTGACATTCTACATTGTGATTGAATGGATGTAGTCATCACCTTACAAGACATACTGATCTGTACATCAAAATGCATCAAGACAATCACCGAATTTGACAGGTTTCCACGCAGCTGTTGCGACAGGTGTTGCATACAATCAGGAGACTCTAGCTCTCCCCGTGCACCTGGTCTCACTTCGGAGTCTTGTTCATTCGGGGCTTCGCAGCCGTTCCGATGGAAATTCTCACGATTTGGCCTTGCCTTCTTGACTTTAAAACTGAATAACTGTACTTCTTTGATGCTTATTTATAGATACAGTCTTACCTATATGACTAAGTGTTTTTGTAACTGTTACATTTCTTTACAAACCTTTCCTCTTGCTTATATTTCGGTGTATCATATGTAGGAACAAATAGAGGGAATTCAGATAAGGAATAGATATACATTAAGGAAGAGATCCCTGATACGGCGACTTGCAGTGAGCACAGTAGAGCACACAAGAAAAAGGAAAACAACACGTCAGATGAAACAATCGAGATAAATAATTTTCATGACCACAACACGAAGGGCGTCAACACAATATATATGTATCCACATAACCAATATGCATCTGCGTGCTTCATTACAATTCATATTATAATTTATTTGTTTTTGAAATCCAATAATATAGTTGGTGTGTAAGAAATGATTTCTGGGGTAAATTATCTTGTTTGCTAAATCATATTACAGCAAGAAGACTTCTTTTATATTTATTACAGTTGTACGCCTTGGAAGAAGTCGGTGTATCTGAATAAATAGGATTGCTGTGCCCCCTTTATCCAGACAATTCCATAATTCGAGCGTTTTCCCCTTTATTGCGAATGGCTAAGTCCTGGGTCCAAACTTGTCGCCGTCAATTTACGTGTTAATATCCATGTTTCATGATACAATATACCTTCTTTGTCTATTTTAAAAGGTGTTGTTGCGTTCTGTAGACCAGGAGAATACGTTTTATCATTCATTGTCACCACTCTGTCATTTCCCACACGATGTAGATTATCAAAATAGAAAATGAATGCTTGTTTTAGACCTTAAAGGTCCCTCTTAAAGAAAGACAATGTATCAAATTGCCTCGGTAACCTGAACTTTTCTTAGAAGAAAGATAATTGCTAAAATGAATCACGGATTTTAATTTACTGACTAGAAATTGAAACAGAACAAGCGTTTTACTTAATTTACACAATTTCATGTATTGTTTTCCCTTTCCTTGAGAGACAAGTAACATGAAGGTACTGTACGAGGGCATTATAGGTTTGTAAAAGGATAGGCTTTGCTTCGTCGTATATTAGTACATGTCACTGACTCGACGTACTAAGTAGTTAAAAGTACACGTCAAGGAATTATTCATGACCAAACAGAAGAAACGATCTTTTGTGTCTGGGACGGTCATGAGGAAGGTCAGATCAAAGAGTTTATGCACTGTTTTCTGATATGATTGCTTGGTTGATATTTCCCCCTATTTAAGGCATGTCATTTCTGTAGTAAGGAATTTCAAAAAAAAAAAATTCATGAAAATCATATTAAAACATAGGATTCATATCAATTAATCATTTTTCGAAGGTCCGTGATGCAAATCAAGACTTTGTTCATTTGAAAAACAGGAGAAAATGCTGGAAATTTGTTGCTGAAAATAGCACATTTGAAATTAAAATACAAAAAGTACTAAAATGCAGTCATTTGTTTTGAATTTTAGTTTTCTTTTTTAACATACAATAAAGCAAGTTAGCAACTTTGCATAAAACATAAAAAAGATAACGAATTCACAGATCATTTAGAATTTTCTTTAGAAAAATCACGAAAATCAACCAAGATTAGGTAAAAAAATCAGACATATTGAATATCAGCAATTTTTTTTTCAATCACACAGTAAACTGTTGTCCTGAGAAAGACTGTAAATAATATTGACAAAAATGTATATGTCCGTGTTGAAATTAAAGAGAACAAGAATAGTGCCATTTTTGGTTTCCTTCAGCGCGGTAAAATTTCCACTTAATTTGGGTGGGATTTGGGTGGGATTTAAGCAGGTTTTTTTTTTTCGTTATCCATCAGCTGTACCTTATAAAGCAATTTAAGTCTGTAGTATTCCACACCTAAAACGAAATTCAGAGGTTATTATTTACGTAAGAGATATCCGAACTGTTTAAAAAGTACCTTCAGCTCATTTTTTGTAGAAAAAAATCAAATTAAAGGAATTGTGATCCCCGGCTTTTTGGTGTTCGTTTTTAAGGAAATCCTTACGTAGCCCCCCCCCCCCCCCTCCCCCCAACTATTCCATAATGTTTTTCGTGTATTATCAAAATTCTAAACATTAAGAGATTAAGCTCTAAGAAAAGGTCAAAGGGTCTTAACTTTTGTTACGAAGGGAAAGGCCTTGTTCATAGGAATGCGCATGTGAAAAATGAAAGTCCTATCATTTTCTGATTTTCTGAATTATCGATTTTGTGCTGTATACAGGGATATGGTCATTATCCATATTTGTCATTTACCATCCAAAAGTTATAGTTGATGATAAAGTTTTTAAATGTGGGTCAACCTTCAAGGACGAGGACACAAGGTCAGAATGTTGTTACCAAATGGAAAGATTTTGTCACAATGAATACATAAGTGATATATGAAAGCCCTATCACTTTCCATTTAAAAGGTATGGTAAAGGTATAAGTTTTTGAAAAGTAGGTCAAAATCCAAGGTCAAAGTCACAAGGTAAAAAATCTTGGTACAAGGTTGAAGTTTTTCGTGTTTGACGGACAGACAGACAGACAAACGGACGGACGGGACGATTTTAATGCCCCATGATTTCGCGAAAGCGGGATACTATTGCCGCAAAGCAATTTCTTACGAATACGTCATTCAGTTTAAACCAAATTTCCAAACTTTTTCCGCCTTTAGGTATGTATTGAATTTCAGTCTTCAGTAGAGTCAGAATGATACGTTTGACGGCTTGCAAGTAAGCTACTTGTTCAGGGTTATGTTACACAACGGCTGAAATCATCACTGAGGAAGTTCTTCGGTCGCTACGGGGATGTAATAAAAGCATATGAGATCCCTTTTCCAGAATGATCAGTGACATTCTACATTGTGATTGAATGGCTGTCATCATAACCAAACAAGACATAATTACCTGATTTGTTCATCAAAAGGTACATCGAGACAATCACCGAATTTTACATGCTTCCATGGAGCTGTTGCGACGGGTGTTGCATGCAATCAGGAGACTCTCGACTGACTCTCGCCGGGCACCTGATCTCACTTCGGAATTTTTGGGTTCGCAACCATTCCTGTGGAAAAACGTAGGATTTTGCCTTGCCTTCTCGACTATGAGACTGAATAACTGATGGGTACTTCTGTAATGTTTACCATAATAAATTGAAATATCTATATAATTCAAGCTAAATTAGTGCTTAACGCGAGAGGCACAAGAATGGTCTTAAATCGTGACCAACAAATTGAATTTTCACATTTTAAGGCGTGTCGCCTTAAAATGTGAAAATTCAATTTGTGTGCTTCAGTTTAGGTCAGCTAAAAGACAATAACATATTAGAAACATTCTCATCCGTCCACTTGGAATACAGTTGGTGATAGTCTTGACATTTCCAATGCTAAATATATTGCAAAAATTTGATAGATCTGTGATGTAAATTCATTTTCATGAAACAATGTGAGACAATATTGATTAATTTATCGCAATCAGTTTCGTCAAGAAGATAAAGAGTTTGAACACCTCAATATTATTTCTATTTCGATCCTTACATCGCTAATCTTGAGTGGGGATGGTTCCTACAAATGTAGAGAGTTCCTGCACCAGACACTCGCACTTGAAATAAACGGATCGTGAGCGAAATATAATCAATGATGTGAAAGAAATAGTCTAAATATTGGACATGTTTGTAGCATTTATCACAATCAGAAAAACCCAGGCAACTGAAGTTTATGTTTGTTTGGTTTGTAACTCAGCTCTAATATTGCTGCTTGCTGAATTTATGACAGAGACAAAAGCTGAACTTTTAACAATTTCTGTTTTTCCAACTTGGTTCTTTAAAAATATTTGTACTCCTCGATTGTGATATTCTATCTTTCCTATTTATCATTCGAAGAGTATGAGTTGGTTCGGACATATTCAGGTCAGACCCTGCAAATCCGATTCTTGTATGTCTTTCTCTCAAATTTTGAGTGGCATTTGAACTAATAAAAGTATTCAATTTGAAGACGTTTACATTGAGATTCCATAGAACTTGATATAGTGCTTCCAATATACATTTTGAATTTTATGATCTTCCTACTTTTATGGAGTCAATGATTTCTGCCCTTATCTCATAATGGCGGATCGTGAGCGAAATATCATCAATGATGTGAAAGAAATAGTCTAAATATTGGACATGTTTGTAGCATTTATCACAATCAGAAAAACCCAGGCAACTGAAGTTGATGTTTGTTTGGTTTGTCACTCAGCTCTAATATTGCTGCTTGCTGAAGTTATGACAGAGACAAAAGCTGAACTATTAACAATTTCTGATTTTCCAACTTGGTTCTTTAAAAATATTTGTACTCCTCGATTCTAGGGTTTCTTCTATATCTTAACCGACAAGCGAAGAAGAAAAATGATAATAAACATAAGGAGTTTTAAATAACAGATAATAAAAAAGATTCTCTTTTTGTAAACGACCTTGCCAGCAACAATTTTCCCATGTGATTGTCAAAATAAGATATTTCCGTCTAAATTTGTAATAAGTAAGACATGAAGAATAAAAGATAAAACAAGGATGTGAGAAAGTCAGTTAAAGAAAGGAGGGACAGTATGATCATAATGATTTGTTTTATTTTAAGGGTTGGGGCTTAAATATCCCTATTACAAGTAACATGACTAGGTCGGCCAGTTTTGTATTATGGCTGCTCTCGATACATAAAGTGTAAACATAAACTTCAATACATAAGTGTACAAAGTCACATCTCGCATGTACATGTAAATGAGTAGGAGGAGGGAGGAAGGGAACGGGAGGTGGAGGTAAGGAAAGGGTGAAAAGGAAGGGGAGGGAGGAGGGGAGAGAGGTCAGCCCCCTTTTGGGAGTAAGACTGATGATTTTTTTATCTCGTTTACTCGATTTCACTCATATACATGCGAGATGTGACTTTGTACGAGTTATGTATAGAAATAAATACTTTTTCCCTTTTGTAATCCTAATACTGAAATACAAAAACGTTACTGATCTGAGGGGTTTGTAAAATAAAATATCTCTAAACGATGAGAAGGACATCGACCCATTCGAACCCCAGCCGACCTGGAAACCCCCTCTGTATTCACCATTGGAGCTCTAACACATCACAGTGCAAAGTTTAATTCAGTCGTACTCCCATAAGGGCGCGGACCTCTCTCCCCTTCTCCCTCCCCTTACTTTTCATCCTTTCCTTACCTACCCCATCCCACCTCCAACCCCCTCTCCTCCCTCCCCCTTCTTCCCCTTCCCTCCCTCCTTTCTCTTCTCTCCCTCCTCCCCCTCCCGTTCACCCTGTCCACCCCCTCTCAAAAGCACGATATAAGCGGATTATCTATCAGGGTTGATACATGTATATGAAGTAGCTGTTAAAATTTTCTTGAGTACTGTATGATGAAATTCCTCGGTAGAATTTTTGAAAATATAGCAATGAATATGATATTGCTAATGGAATTAGATTTTACCTGTCTAGATTTATCCCAGAGCATTTTTAAAACAATACTTCGTAAAGTAAATAGAAGCACGTGGTATTTATTTACAATTTTTGGAGGTGTGTCAAATACTGAAGCGCTCAATGGTCGAAAAACGCCATTTCACTCGGAGAGTTTCCCAAAATAGGGCTTGGTATTTTCCGGCTTTTACTTCCATATAGAGTAATCGAACAGACCTGTATAACAGGTAGTATTGTCGTAGCTAACTGTCCTGACCGGGTGGAGCTTATTTTCACCTGGTCATTGGGATAGTTTAATACTGACTAGGTGATATTACTATACAAAATTATAGGTTATGAGTATTCACTCAAATTTCTATATGCATATCATAATCTATTTATCTTAAAATTAAATCGATTCGTCTTAGTCGCTTCATTAAAATAGCACCGCCCGGTTAAGTCATTTTGATATGACAATAGTTGTTATATGGAATTTGTTTTATTTTGCAAAGTGAGGAACATGTCTCTATTACAAAGTTCTGTGCTTGTAAATAAATCTCCCTACTTGTTTTAAGGTATCCGGTGTACAATAGGGCAAATTTTCCATGCCTGGAAATAAACTATAAACTATATATTATCTGAAAGGTTATAATGCCCACTGATCAGAGATAATTATTTTGGGGCCAGAAAAACAAAGGGGGATAACTGATGAAGCATTTAAATTGTCTATTTCCTCTATATAACATATGTAAAAAACAAAGTTGTACAAGAATTTTTCCCCTTTGATTTTTAAGACCTCGGAGTCTCATATTGAGTCTTTGCGGAATAAAGGGTCTTTTCCCCCTTACAGACTGTATCTGACGTAATACCGTCGGAAGTCATAAGGATGATATTGTAACGTCGATTTTGTACCGTCATTTCCCAGTCTTTTAGGACTGTTTCCTTAGAATTTGATGACGTCATAGGCAATCTATGTCCGATACCGTCTAAAATGGAAGTAAGTCTGGTTTTCGAAAATAGCGAATGAACTCAGGGCATCATTACCTTTCAGAAAATATATAGTTTATAGTACCTTACCAGGCATACAATTTACCATACTTATAATGGAGCTGATTAAAACGATATATAAAATGACTCTATTTGTACACCGGATACCTTAAAAATATTTCTTCCTATTCGGTCCTTCGTTTGAAATTATTTGGATTTTAATACTTCGGTATTTATCAATTCTAAGATTAATTACTGTAATTAGAAATAATTTCCACAATTTATCTAAGCCATAATTTGTATCCAAATTCCTTAATTAACGGGAAAACGGGTAATGGGATACGAAATACTCATATTAATAAAAAGGAATGCTTTTATGC
>VSWD01000391.1:0-13843 GCA_033119305.1 Pinctada imbricata | reverse complement strand
CAGTGGACTCCGGATTATTTGAAATCCAGGGGGAACAAGAATCTTTTCAAATTAAAGCGGGTTCAAATTATCCGATATTTGTACCATTATAATGGTGGACCACAGTCTTCGCTTAATAAACAACATTAAATGTATACAAGGTTAACATTGACTTTAATTCGTTTGAAATGTATGTATTTTATCTCATTTGCATACACCTTATTTCACTTAAATTTCTCTAATTTAACTCTGATACGTTTATATTTAATGTCTTTTAAAAAAGTCTGTCAAACGTGTCTGCTTCCTGTTCTTGTTGGCCAGAAAATTTTCAAAGTCATAAATAGCACTGAACAAATTATCAGGCGCATTATCAGTGCTCTGAAGGTACCTCAGCAAAACATCAAGGCTTTGTTGAGCTTCATTTATGGACGGGGTTACAATAGTGTTAACAGGGTCATCGTCTATATCACTATCATTTGTAACCCCTTCTCCTTTTGTCTTCTCGGCTAGAATGTCCGTGATAATTTCCTGTTCGGACAGCACTTCCCTGTGACAGACATCCTCGTCAATCCTAACGTATTCCTCTCGGGTACTGTCCGTTAAAGCTTTTTTTTAATTCGCACAGAGGAAGGTCGTCCAGTAGGTCGTCTGCATCCGTTACGTCTGCTGTCTCTGTATGATCGTCTGTCATTTCCGAATTGATAAATCCAGCTTTACGGAAACATTTCTCAATTGTGTCTTTTTTAACTTTTCCCCATGCTCGTCGTAACCATGACATTGCCATGGCCAAGTTGATGTTAAATTCCTGTTTCTTGTCCATTGCCGCGAGTTTTCGTTCGATTAAATGCTTCCTATAGTACAGCTTGCAACAATGAATAACGCCTTGGTCCATCGGCTGTACATACGAAGTCGCATTTGGTGGGAAAAAATTTACCGTAATGGACTTTAGGTCTTTCACAACTGGGTGAGCGGGGCAGTTATCCACAAAAAGCAGAACTTTGCGTTTTTCTCTCGCAAACTTCCTGTCCAATTCGCGCACCCATGCGGTATAAAGCTGGCCTGTCATCCACGCTCGTTTGTTTTTCTGTACCATCCATATTCGCTCCGAGTAACAAACTCACACGTTCCTTACTTTTTTTCCCGCCACTACATTTTTCCACCTTCAAATGTAATGTTTTATCAGGCTCACATCGGTAAAAAAGAGCTGTTTCGTCAGCATATAAAATGTCTTTTGGGTCAAAATCGCGTGTGATTTCAGGAAGTTTCTCTTTCCAATCATTTACCACATTGACGTCTACTGAATTGCTCTCTCCACACACTGCGCGATATACAATTCCTTTTCTGTTTTTGAATCTTTCAATAAATCCATTTGATGCCTTAAAATCCTTGTAGCCTCAACTTTTCGCAAACTGTTCGGCTTTAACTGATAGGATCGGACCACTGATGGGGATGTTAGAATCCCTCGCGCTTGTAAACCACGAAAAAAGTGCTTCCTCAGTATCATCGTACAATCCTAATCTGAAGCGTTTTCTCTTTGGAGAGTACGTTCCTAACGTAGCAACGCTAAGAATTGTTTCTCTTTTCTTTACAATTTCCGTCAAAGTGCTCGGATTTATATCAAAGTCCCTCGCAATTTCAGACTTCGATTTCGTTTTCTTATCTACTTCCTCAATTAAACGGATCTTTTCCTCTAAAGTCAATTGTGCACGCTTTCTTTTCTTCGTTGGTTCCATGTTTGCCATGTTTATTGTAACGGTGATAAAATTCCTTATTTATACATGATGATATAAATAAACTCACTCATAGGTTAAATGACATGCTGTGATAATCTCTTGTTAATCCATGTTCATGCTAGATCGATCGATCTTGTGAAGCGCTCGCGGCCACTTCAAATAATCCGATGTCAAAACAACGTAATTATTGCTGCTCGGGACGTGTGAAAGCTTTAAAATTAGGCGGTTTTTCAAATTAAGAGATTTCAAATAAAGCGTTAAATATCTATATAGATTATTAAGGGAACTGACAGGGGTTTTGTAAATGCTTTCAAATTAAGCGGTTTTTCAAATAAAGCGATTTCAAATAAAGTGGAGTCCATTGTAAATGAAATTCTGCCTATCTGAAACAAAATCAATCTTGATGACACTTGACGTGTACCTAGCCCCAAGTCTCCTCTTTCGATTGGTATAGCGCATATACCCCTATCGAACCTGGTAGAAGACGTAGGAGCGCGCATATAGAGGTCTTATGGAGCTTTTTATAGCAGAAATGATCAATATGAGTAAATAAATGAAATTCAACCTATCTGAAACCAAATCAATCTCGATTAAATATTTCATGTACCTAGCCCCAAGTCTCCTCCTTTGATTTGTATAGCGCATATACCCCTATCGAACCTGTTAGAAGACATAGGAGTGCGCATATAGGGGTCTATTCGGGGACCTTTTTATTAGCAGAAATGATCAATATGAGTAAAGCGGTTTTTCAAATAAAACGATTTCAAATAAAGTGGAGTCCATTGTAAATGAAATTCTACCTATCTGAAACCAAATCAATCTTGATGAAACTTGACATCCACCTAGCCCCAAGTTTCCTCTCTCGATTGGTATAGCGCATATACCCCTATCGAACCTGGTAGAAGACGTAGGAGCGCGCATATAGAGGTCTTATGGGCGCTTTTTATAGCAGAAATGATCAATATGAGTAAATAAATGAAATTCTACCTATCTGAAACCAAATCAATCTTGATTAAACGTGACATGTACCTAGCCCCAAGTCTCCGCTTTTGATTGGTATAGCGCATATACCCCTATCGAACCTGGTAGAAGAAGTAGGAGCGCGCCAATAGAGGTCTAATGGGCGCTTTTTGTTTGAGGAAATGATAAATATGAGTAAATAAATGAACTTCTGCCTATCTGAAAACAAATCAATCTTGATGAAACTTGACATGTACCTAGCCCCAAGTCTCCTCTTTCGATTGGTATAGCGCATATACCCCTATCGAGCATGGTAGAAGATATAGAGGTCTAATGGGCGCTTTTTATAGCAGAAATGATCAATATGAGTAAATAAATGAAATTCTGCCTATCTGATACAAAATCAATTTTGATGAAACTTGACATGTACCTACCCTCAATTCTCCTTTTTCGATTGGTACAGCGCATTTACCCCTATCAAGCCTGGTAGAGAACGTAGGAGCGCGCATATAGAGGTCTATTGGGCGCTTTTTATAGCAGAAATGATCGATATGAGTTAATAAATGAAATTCTACCTATCTGAAACCAAATCAGTCTTCATGAAACTTGACATGTACCTAGCAAAACGTCTCCTCTTTCGAATGGTATAGCGCATATACCCCTGTCGAACCTGGTAAAAAAATTAGGAGTGTGCCAATAGATGTCTAATGGGCGCTTTTTGTTTGCAGAAATGATCAATATGAGTAAATAAATGAAATTCTACCTATCTGAAACCAATTCAATATTGATGACACTTGACATGTACCTAGCCCCAAGATTCTTCTTTCGATTGGATATAGCGCATATACCCCTATCTAACATGGTAGAAGAAGTAAGAGCGTGCATATAGAGGTCTAATGGGCGCTTTTTTTAGCAGAAATGATCAATATGAGTAAATAAATGAAATTCTGCCTATCTGATACAAAATCAATCTTGATGAAACTTGACGTGTACCTAGCCTGAAGTCTCCTTTTTCGATTGGTATAGCGCATATACCCCTATCGAACCTGGTAGAGAAAGTAGGAGCGGGCATATAGAGGTCTAATGGGCGCTTTTAATAGCAGAAATGATCAATATGAGTAAATAAATGAAATTCTACCTATCTGAAACAAATTCAATCTTCATGAAACTTGACGTGTTCCTAGCCCCAAGTTTCCTCTTTCGATGGGAATAGCGCATATACCCCTATCGAACATGGTAGAAAAGGTAGGAGCGCGCATATAGAGGTCTAATGGGCGCTTTTTATAGCAGAAATGATCAATATGAGTAAATAAATGAAATTCTACCTCTCTGAAACCAAATCATTATTGATGAAACTTGACATGTACCTATCCTTAAGTCTTTTCTTTCGATTGGTATAACGCATATACCCCTATCGAACATGGTAGAAGAAGTAGGGGCGCGCAGATAGAAGTCTAATGGGCGCTTTTTATAGCAGAAATGATCAATATGAGTAAATAAATGAAATTCTACCTATCTGAAACCAAATCAATCTTGATGAAACTTGTCGTGTTCCTAGTCTTAAGTCTCTTCTTTTGATTGGTATAGCGCATATACCCCTATCGAACCTGTTAGAAGACATAGGAGTGCGCATATAGGGGTCTATTGGGCGCACTTTTTGTTAGCAGAAATGATCAATATGAGTAAATAAATGAAATTCTACCTATCTGAAACCAAATCAATCTTGATGAAACTTGACCTAGCCCCAAGTTTCCTCTCTCGATTGGTATGCCGCATATACCCCTATCGAGCATGGTAGAAGATATAGAGGTCTAATGGGCGCTTTTTATAGGCGAAATGATCAATATGAGTAAATAAATGAAATTCTACCTATCTGAAACCAAATCAATCTTGATGAAACGTGACATGTTCCTAGCCCCAAGTCTCCTCTTTTGATTGGTATAGCGCATATACCCCTATCGAACCTGGTAGAAGAAGTAGGAGCGCGCCAATAGAGGTCTAATGGGCGCTTTTTATAGGCGAAATGATCAATATGAGTAAATAAATGAACTTTTACCTATCTGAAACCAAATCAATCTTGATGAAACTTGACATGTACCTAGCCTCAAGTCTCCTCTTTCGATTGGTATAGCGCATATACCCCTATCGAGCATGGTAGAAGATATGGAGGTCTAATGGGCGCTTTTTATAGGAGAAATGATCAATATGAGTAAATAAATGAAATTCTTCTTATCTGATACAAAATCAATTTTGATGAAACTTGACGTGTACCTACCCTCGATTCTCCTTTTTCGATTGGTATAGCGCATATACCCCTATCGAGCCTGGTAGAGAACGTAGAAGCGCGCATATAGAGGTCTATTGGGCGCTTTTTATAGCAGAAATGATCGAGATGAGTTAATAAATGAAATTCTACCTATCTGAAACCAAATCATTATTGATGAAACTTGACATGTACCTATCCTTAAGTCTTTCCTTTCGATTGGTATAACGCATATACCCCTATCGAACATGGTAGAAGACGTAGGGGCGCGCAGATAGAAGTCTAATGGGCGCTTTTTAGCTCGCCGGGACGAATGTCCGGAGAGCTATTGTCATACCCCCGGCGTCGGCGTCTGCGTCTGCGTGCGCGTGCACAAAAACTTTAACCTTGCTTATAACTTTTAAACCAATACAGATTGGGCTTTCATATTTCACATGTGCATTCCTTGTGACAAGACCTTTCCATGGATACCAAAATTTTTGACCTTGTGACCTTGACCTTGGAGATTGACCTTCTTTTGAAAAACTTTAACCTTGGCCATATTTTTGGAATGGTAAGTAATAGGGCTTTGATATTTCACATGTGTATTCCTTGTGACAAGACCTTTCCATGGATACCAAAATTTTTGACCTTGTGACCTTGACCTTGGAGATTGACCTACTTTTGAAAAACTTTAACCTTGGCCATATTTTTGGAATGGTAAGTGATAGGGCTTTGATATTTCACATGTGTATTCCTTGTGACAAGACCTTTCCATGGATACCAAAATTTTTGACCTTGTGACCTTGACCTTGGAGATTGACCTACTTTTGAAAAACTTTAACCTTGGCCATATTTTTGGAATGGTAAGTGATAGGGCTTTGATATTTCACATGTGTATTCCTTGTGACAAGACCTTTCCATGGATACCAAAATTTTTGACCTTGTGACCTCGACCTTGGAGATTGACCTACTTTTGAAAAACTTTAACCTTGGTCATATTTTTGGAATGGTAAGTGATAGGGCTTTGATATTTCACATGTGTATTCCTTGTGACAAGACGTTTCCATGGATACCAAAATTTTTGACCTTGTGACCTTGACCTTGGAGATGATTGACCTACTTTTGAAAAACTTTAACCTTGGCCATATTTTTGGAATGGTAAGTGATAGGGCTTTGATATTTCACATGTGTATTCCTTGTGACAAGACCTTTCCATGGATACCAAAATTTTTGACCTTGTGACCTTGACCTTGGAGATGATTGACCTACTTTTGAAAAACTTTAACCTTGGCCATATTTTTTGAATGGTTAGTGATAGGGCTTTGATATTTCACATGTGCATTCCTTGTGATAAGACCTTTTTTATTGTTGTTGTTGCAATTTACATATGGTTGCCACCGGCGAGCTATGTTGTCATTCTGACAAGTCTGGTTATAGTAGAAATGATCAATATGAGTAAATAAATGAAATTCTACCTATCTGAAACCAAATCAGTCTTGATGTAACTTGTCGTGTTCCTAGCCCTAAGTCTCTTCTTTTGATTGGTATAGCGCATATACCCCTATCGAACCTGTTAGAAGACATAGGAGTGCGCATATAGGGGTCTATTGGGCGCACTTTTTGTTAGCAGAAATGATCAATATGAGTAAATAAATGAAATTCTACCTATCTGAAACCAAATCAATCTTGATGAAACTTGACCTAGCCCCAAGTTTCCTCTCTCGATTGGTATAGCGCATATACACCTATCGAGCATGGTAGAAGATATAGAGGTCTAATGGGCGCTTTTTATAGGAGAAATGATCAATATGAGTAAATAAATGAAATTCTGCTTATCTGATACAAAATCAATTTTGATGAAACTTGACGTGTACCAACCCTCAATTCTCCTTTTTCGATTGGTATAGCGCATATACCCCTATCGAGCCTGGTAGAGAACGTAGGAGCGCGCATATAGAGGTCTATTGGGCGCTTTTTATAGCAGAAATGATCGATATGAGTTAATAAATGAAATTCTACCTATCTGAAACCAAATCATTATTGATGAAACTTGACATGTACCTATCCTTAAGTCTTTTATTTCGATTGGTATAACGCATATACCCCTATCGAACATGGTAGAAGACGTAGGGGCGCGCAGATAGAAGTCTAATGGGCGCTTTTTATGGTAGAAATGATCAATATGAGTAAATAAATGAAATTCCACCTATCTGAAACCAAATCAATCTTGATGAAACTTGTCGTGTTCCTAGCCCTAAGTCTCTTCTTTTGATTGGTATAGCGCATATACCCCTATCGAACATGGTAGAAGATGTAGGAGCGCGCGAATAAAAGTCTAAATGGTGCTTTTTTTAAGAGAAATGATCAATATGAGTAAATAGATGAAATGCTACCTATCTGAAACAAAATCAATCTTGATGAAACTTGACATGTAGCTAGCCCTAAGTCTCTTCTTTTGATTGGTATAGCTCATATACCCATATCGAACCTGGTAGAAGACGTAGGAGCGCGCATATAGAGGTCTAATGGGCGCTTTTTATAGCAGAAATGATCAATATGAGTAAATAAATGAAATTCTACCTATCTGATACCAAATCAATCTTAACGAATCTTGACATGTACCTAGCCCAAAGTCTCCTCTTTTGATTGGTATAGCGCTTTTACCTATATCGAACCTGGTAGAAGACGAAGGAGCGCGCATATAGAGGTCTTATGGGCGCTTTTTATAGCAGAAATGATCAATATGAGTAAATAAATGAAATTCTACCTATCTGAAAGCATATCAATCTTGATGAAACTTGACATGTACCTAGCCCCAAGTCTTATCTTTCGATTGGTATAGCGCATATACCCCTATCGAACCTGGTAGAAGAGGTAGGAGCGCGCATATAGAGGTCTAATGGGCGCTTTTTTTTAATAGAAATGATCAATTAAAGTAAATAAATGAAATTCTACCTATCTGAAACCGAATCAATCTTGATGAAACTTGACGTGTACCTAGCCCCAAGTCTCCTTTATTGATTGGTATAGCACATATACCCCTATCGAACATGGTAGAAGAAGTAGGAGCGCGCATATAGAGGTCTGATGGGCGCTTTTTATAGGAGAAATGATCAATATAAATGAAATTCTACCTATCTGAAACCTAATCAATCTTAATGAATGTTAAACGTTTTTAAATTCAATAGCATCATTTAAAACCTGATACATTTACAGCATGGACCAGACATGCACGTTTCGGGTACTAAACCCTCGTCAGTGATCCTCAGTCTAAACAATGTAATATGGCCAATAAGTATAAAAATTATTGTGTCCAAAAATGTACTAAAGATAAACTTGACACATACCTATCCCCAAGTCTCATCTTCTGATTGGTATAGCGCATAAACCCCTATCGAACATGGTAGAAGACGTACGAGTGCGCATAGAGAGGTCTATTGGGCGCATTTTATAGCAGAAATGATCAATTTGAGGAAATAAATGAAATTCTGCCTATCTGAAACCAAATCAATCCTGATGAAACTTGTCGTGTACCTAGCCCCAAGTCTCCTCTTTGGATTGGCATAGCGCATAATCCCCTATCGAACCTGGTGAAGAATGTAGGAGCGCGCATATAAAGGTTTTATGGGCGCTTTTTATAGCAGAAATGATCAATATGAGTAAATAAATGAAATTCTACCTATCTTTGTTAACAGAACTGATCAATATGAGTAAATAGATGAAATTCTACCTATCTGAAACCAAATCAATCTTGATGAAACTTGACATGTACCTAGCTCCAAGTCTAATCTTTCGATTGGTATAGCGCATATAACCCTATCGAACCTGGTAGAAGACGTAGGAGCGCGCATATAGAGGACTTATGGGCGCTTTTATAGCAGAAATGATCAATATGAGTAAATAAATAAAATTCTACCTATCTGATAGCAAATTAATCTTGATGAAAATTAACATGTGCCAAGCCCCAAGTCTCATCTTTCGATTGGTATAGCGTATATACCCCTATCGCACCTGCTAGAAGACGTAGGAGCGCGCATATAGAGGACTTTTTTCTAATAGAAACGATCAATATGAGTAAATAAATGAAATTCTACCTATCTGAAACCAATTGAATCTTGATGAAACTTGACATGTACTTATCCCCAAGATACCTCTTTCGATTGGTATAGCGCATATATCCCATCGAGCATGTTAGAAGACGTAGGAGCGCGCATATAGAGGTCTTATTGGCGCTTTTTATTGCAGAAATGATCAAAATGAGTAAATAAATGAAATTCTACCTATCTCAATCCAAATCAATCTCGAAAAAACTTGACAAGTACCTAGCCACAAGTCTCCTCATTCGATTGGTATAGCGCATATACCCCGATCGAACGTGGTGAAGACGTAGAAGCGCGCATATAGAGGTCTTATGGGCGCTTTTTATAGCAGAAATGATCAATATGAGTAAATAAATGAAATTCTGCCTATCTGAAACCAAATCAATCTTCATGAAACTTGACTTGTACCTAGCAAAAAGTCTCCTCTTTCGATTTGTATAGCGCATATACCCCTATCGAACCTGGTAGAAGAAGTAGGAGCGGGCATATAGAGGTCTAATGGGCGCTTTTTGTTTGCAGAAATGATCAATATGAGTAAGTAAATGAAATTCTACCTATCTGATACCAAATCAATCTTGATGAAACTTGACATGTACCTAGCCCCAACTCTCCTCTTTTGATTGTTATAGCGCATATGCCCCTATCGAACATGGTAGAAGAGGTACGAGCGTGAATATAGAGGTCTCATTGGCGCTTTTTATAGCAGAAATGATCAATATGAGTAAATAAATGAAATTCAACCTATATGAAAACAAATCAATCTTGATCAAACTTAACATGTACCTAGCCCCAAGTCTCCTCTTGTGATTGGGATAGCGCATATACCCCTATCGAACATGGCAGAAGAAGAACGAGCGCGCATATAGAGGTCTAGTGGGCGCGCTTTTTGTTATCAGAAATGATCGATATGAGTAAATAAATGAAATTCTACCTATCTGAAACCAAATCAATCTTCATGAAACTTGACGTGTACCTAGCCCCAAGTCTCTTCTTTCCATTGGTATAGCGCATATACCCCTATCGAACATGGTAGAAGATGTAGGAGTGCGGATAGAGATGTTTATTGGGCGCTTTTTAAAGAAGAAATGATCAATATGAGTAAATAAATGAAATTCTTCCTATCTGAAACCAAATCAATCTTGATAAAACTTGACATGTACTCAGCCCCAAATCTTTTCTTTCAATTGGTATAGCGCATATACCCCTATCGAACCTGGTAAAAGACCTAGGAGCGCGCATATAGAGGTCTAATGGGCGCTTTTTATAGCAAAAATGATCAATATGAGTAACTAAATGAAATTCTACCTATCTGAAACCAAATCAATCTTGATGAAACTTGACATGTACCTAGCCCGAAGTCTCCTCTTTCGATTGGTATAGCGCATATATGGTATATCGAACTTGGTAGAAAAAGTAGGAGCGCGCATATAAATGTCTAATGGGCGCTTTTTATAGCAGAAATTATCAATATGACTAAATAAATGAAATTCTAGATATCTGAAACCAAATCAATCTTCATGAAACTTGACGTGTACCTAGCCCCAAGTCTCTTCTTTCCATTGGTATAGCGCATATACCCCTATCGAACATGGTAGAAGATGTAGGAGTGCGGATAGAGATGTTTATTGGGCGCTTTTTAAAGAAGAAATGATCAATATGAGTAAATAAATGAAATTCTTCCTATCTGAAACCAAATCAATCTTGATGAAACTTGACATGTACCTAGCCCCAAGTCTCCTCTTTTGATTGGTATAGCGGATATACCCTTATCGAACCTGGTAGAAGACCTACGAGCGCGCATATAGAAGTCTAATGTAGGCCTTTCAACGACCGCTAGGTTTCGACTGAGAGTAACGACAACTCGTACCCTTAGTGTCAGAAATCGGGACATTTCGAGCTTCTTCATAAACATAATGGGCAAAAATCACTTTAAATCATGAAATTTCTCATTTATTTATCTCTTTTTGATTGTTGGACAAAGGTGGTATGATTAAGCACAATACTTTGATTTGTTTCATGTACTTAAAACAATAAATGGACAGAGAAAGATAGCACAAATTTGCACATTCGATTTTTAGACCCAAAAAAATTTTTCGTTTTGGTAAAACATTTGAAGGGTGGTAACTCCTTAATAATATCTGTAAAACTCGGGGGCCTTTAAACTAAGAAACGAAATGAAAAGAAAATGAAACGAAAAAAATATATATAAATTTTACCGTTAAATCATTCGTTTACGATCAAATAGTAGTGATATTTTCCCTTGTATTCTCCCCCCCCCCCCCGTGTGCAGCGGGAACCAGTGCGTATTATAGTATCTACATTTCAGCTGTGTTTTGAGAAAGGCCATCAAACAGAACTAAATGACAAGTTTAATCTAGTCATAAACTATTCATAACTGTAACCGATTTCGTTAAAATTTAACGAGGAGCTCTGCGTATATAAATGGGAAAATTATAGCAAAAGGTGTGCAAACGAAAAATAAAAATTAAAAATAAAATTGGCAGATATACATGTATGTATCTGTAACTTCACGTCACATATCTAGATAAATGTCATTGACATATTATTAAAAAAAAAATACATGAAATGTGTCGATACATGTAAGTATGCATAACGAAGACAGCATCAATAGTGATCGGAAACTAGCGAGACAAAGAAAATGATAATAATGAATAAAAAAAAATGGAAAGTATTGGTCGTACAGGCTTACACTGTTAGTTGGCAGACTTCGAGATTTATCCCCTATATGAATTTTAATCAGAACATTTGCCGACGAAGAAGAAAAAAACTTCATTTTTTTCTGATTTGTGAGCTGCGTGAACAGTAGATGCTGACGTTATGTTTGCGGACAGCAAATACTGATTTTACGGTGCAAACATCCGATAATGTGTTATAGTATTTGCGAATTTTCTTATCAAAATGAAATTATTTCGTAATTGAATTTCAACCCCTTGCTAATTAAAGATGTAGGGTGTAAACCCCCCCCCCCTGCCCTATCCCCTGCGATAAATGATCAAATCTGCGAATATGCATGATAGCCATTGTGTTTTTCTAACATTCATTTTCTTATATTTTCTTGTTTCAATACATCTTCATAAGTTTGAATTGAATAAACGTATACTCAAAACATGTCACCTAAACTTGCAAGCGTGGATCTAGGGTGTGATGGGTTGGGGAGGGGGTAGTCTGAACCATCCCCACCCCATCCGCCGTGATATTTGCAAAAAAAGAAGAGACTTTTCCAGATTTTTATTTCAAAATCATAGGTATGACAAAAAATAATTGGCTGAACCATCGATTACAAACGGTTGGTGATCTGATGCGATTTTATCAATTATCAATCGGTTACGCAGAATCATATCATTTACATTCTGAAAGGTGATTTTTTACGACAATAATTACTGCAGCACCTCAAAGGTGTTCGTCTTGATACATTTAAAGGCTTAATGTTGAAATACACTTTCTCTGAAAAAGAATCAGGTTTTACTTATTTATATTATTTATTTTCTCAAGACATATGGGGTTCGGTACCTCTCATTTTAAAGGTACGGTGTCCCTGAAAATTAATTAATTATTTTACAAAATTCTATAATGCAAAATCTTTCTTTTCATATGAAAGTTTACATTCTCATTTGTATAAATTCAAATTTTCAGACGAATCTAACGCATACATTCGCAGTTATAGCCGTTTGAAAACATCGTTTTGAATTTGGGGTGCGCAGGTTTAATTCATTCCACTGGCGCCACCTACAAGGTATTGCGTTTTTACATTAAAGATATAATACAAATTCGGCAATATTATGGTCTTTACTGCATATTGTCAAATAAAACTTTTAATGGCTCTTTTTTTCCTCAATCTAGACCCTTGGGAATTTAATTTATTTTTCAGGGAGACTGTATCTTAAAAAACAAAACAAAACAAAACAAATTAAAACAAAACGCAAAAAAAAATCTTTCAATTTTTTTTTACTTCTTTTCATACTAATCTGAAAAGACTGGATTTGCTATATCTGGGGTCGGTTAGTTCTTTGGTTATTTTCACCTGTTTGATTATTTTTCAGAGACTTCCGCGTTTTTTAAAACAGTCATGAGAAATAAACTTGCTGTACCGACACTGTTAAGTGTTGACCCTTAAAAGACTGACAGACGTAATTTAATTTGACAGAATAGGAGAAATATCTGGTGGAAGAGGAGGGATAGAAATATGTAGAAAAAATATATCTAGCTGTCTTGTAATACATACATCCCCAAAAAGCGCACCGAAATTTGGTTTTTAATGTGAATTGTTATTTGTAAACGAAATGACATCAAAGTATATGTGCATTTGTAACGGCTTTCCTGATAATAGATTATTTCTACAAATAATCTAGCTGTAATAGATAAACAAAGGATGTATGAGCACAAAACGCGAAAGGAAAAAGAAGATATATGAATGATTAAAAGTCAAACCCAGTGGCGGATTTAAAGGGGGGCACGAGGGCCCGGCCCCCCTTTTCACCCAAAGTTATTGATTCAGAATACTCTTTTTATGCTTAATCTCTTTACTTTTGGGAAAATTTTCGGCTCGCTGCACATAATTTTTCATTAGATGTCTTATTTTTTCGTCTTCACTTTGTCTCAACTTTCTTTGTCATCGTGTTTGAACGATTCAATATGTCATCAAACATAATTCTACAAAATTCAAAACTAAACTATCACTGAGCTTGTCCTTACTTCTAAAAAGCTCTGTTCGGTCGACATAACTGTTTCTCTGTTAATGTTTAATTTTACGTATGGGGGGGGGGGGTTCCATCCAACCTAAGTGTCTTATTTAAGCAATTTTATGG
>VSWD01000388.1:0-10012 GCA_033119305.1 Pinctada imbricata | reverse complement strand
CTATAACATCCTCGATGTTAATGACAATACAACGCAGACGAAGGGGCCAAAGTAACAGAGTAATATGTTATGGATATCTATAACATCCTCGATGTTATATTACAATACAACACAGACGAAGGGGCCAAAGTAACAAACAGAGTAATATGTTATGGATATCTCTAACATCCTCACTGTTACATTACAATACAACTCAGACGAAGGGGCCAAAGTAACAAACAGAGTAATCTGTTATGGATATCTATAACATCCTAACTGTTTACATTACAATACAACGCAGACGAAGGGGCCAAAGTAACAAACAGAGTAATTTGTAATGGATATCTATAACATCCTAACTGTTACATTACAACACAACGCAGACGAAGGGGCCAAAGTAACAGCGTAATATGTTATGGATATCTATAACATCCTCGATGTAACATTACAACACAACGCAGACGAAGGGGCCAAAGTAACAAACAGAGTAATATGTAATGGATATCTATAACATCCTCACTGTCACATTACAATACACCTGAGTGGAAGGGGCCAAAGTAACAGAGTAATATGTTATGGATATCTATAACATCCTCACTGTTACATTACAACACAACGCAGACGAAGGGGCCAAAGTAACAAACAGAGTAATATGTTATGGATATCTATAACATCCTCACTGTCACATTACAATACAACTCAGACGAAGGGGCCAAAGTAACAGAGTACTATGTTATGGATATATATAACATCCTCGATATTAGATTACAACACAACACAGACGAAGGGGCCAAAGTAACAAACAGAGTAATATGTTATGGATATCTATAACATCCTAACTGTTACATTAAAACACAACGCAGACGAAAGGGCCAAAGTAACAGAGTAATATGTTATGGATATCTATAACATCCTCGATGTTAGATTACAATACAACGCAGACGAAGGGGCCAAAGTAACAGAGTAATATGTTATGGATATCTATAACATCCTCGATGTTATATTACAATACAACACAAACGAAGGGGCCAAAGTAACAGAGCAATATGTTATGGATATCTATAACATCCTCACTGTTACATTACAATACAACTCAGACGAAGGGGCCAAAGTAACAGAGTAATATGTTATGGATATCTTTAACATCCTCACTGTTACATTACAATACAACTCAGACGAAGGGGCCAAAATAACAGAATAATATGTTATGGATACCTATAACATCCTAACTGTTACATTACAATACAACGCAGAAGAAGGGGCCAAAGTAACAAACAGAGTAATATGTTATGGATATCTATAACATCCTCACTGTTACATTACAATACAACGCAGACGAAGGGGCCAAAGTAACAAACAGAGTAATATGTAATGGATATCTATAACATCCTCACTGTTACATTACAAAACAACACAGACGAAGGGGCCAAAGTAACAAACAGAGTAATATGTAATGGATATCTATAACATCCTCACTGTTACATCACAAAACAACACAGACGAAGGGGCCAAAGTAACAAACAGAGTAATATGTAATGGATATCTATAACATCCTCACTGTCACATTACAATACAACTGAGTGGAAGGGGCCAAAGTAACAGAGTAATATGTTATGGATATCTATAACATCCTCACTGTTACATTACAACACAACGCAGACGAAGGGGCCAAAGTAACAAACAGAGTAATATGTTATGGATATCTATAACATCCTCACTGTCACATTACAATACAACTCAGACGAAGGGGCCAAAGTAACAGAGTAATATGTTATGGATATATATAACATCCTCGATATTAGATTACAACACAACACAGACGAAGGGGCCAAAGTAACAAACAGAGTAATATGTTATGGATATCTATAACATCCTAACTGTTACATTACAACACAACGCAGACGAAGGGGCCAAAGTAACAGAGTAATATGTTATGGATATCTATAACATCCTCGATGTTAGATTACAATACAACGCAGACGAAGGGGCCAAATTAACAGAGTAATATGTTATGGATATCTATAATATCCTCGATGTTAAATTACAATACAACGCAGACGAAGGGGCCAAAGTAACAGAGCAATATGTTATGGATATCTATAACATCCTCACTGTTACATTACAATACAACTCAGACGAAGGGGCCAAAGTAACAGAGTAATATGTTATGGATATCTCTAACATCCTCACTGTTACATTACAATACAACTCAGACGAAGGGGCCAAAATAACAGAATAATATGTTATGGATACCTATAACATCCTAACTGTTACATTACAATACAACGCAGAAGAAGGGGCCAAAGTAACAAACAGAGTAATATGTTATGGATATCTATAACATCCTCACTGTTACATTACAATACAACGCAGACGAAGGGGCCAAAGTAACAAACAGAGTAATATGTAATGGATATCTATAACATCCTCACTGTTACATTACAAAACAACACAGACGAAGGGGCCAAAGTAACAAACAGAGTAATATGTTATGGATATCTATAACATCCTCGATGTTAGATTATAACACAACACAGACGAAGGGGCCAAAGTAAGTAACAGAGTAATATGTTATGGATATCTATAACATCCTCGATGTTAGATTACAACACAACACAGACAAAGGGGCCAAAGTAACAAACAGAGTAATATGTTCTGGATATCTATATCATCCTAACTGTTACATTACAACACAACGCAGACGAAGGGGCCAAAGTAACAAACAGATTAATATGTAATGGATATCTACAACATCCTCGATGTTAGATTACAATACAACACAGACGAAGGGGCCAAAGTAACAGAGTAATATGTTATGGATATCTATAACATCCTAACTGTTACATAACAAAACAACACAGACAAAGGGGCCAAAGTAACAGAGTAATATGTTATGGATTTATATAATATCCTCACTGTTACATTACAATACAACTCAGACGAAGGGGCCAAAGTAACAGAGTAGTATGTTATGGATATCTATAACATCCTAACTGTTACATTACAACACAACGCAGACGAAGGGGCCAAAGTAACAGAGTAATATGTTATGGATATCTATAACATCCTCGATGTTAGATTACAATACAACGCAGACGAAGGGGCCAAAGTAACAGAGTAATATGTTATGGATATCTATAACATCCTCGATGTTATATTACAATACAACACAAACGAAGGGGCCAAAGTAACAAACAGAGTAATATGTTATGGATATCTCTAACATCCTCACTGTTACATTACAATACAACTCAGACGAAGGGGCCAAAGTAACAAACAGAGTAATATGTTATGGATATCTATAACATCCTAACTGTTACATTACAATACAACGCAGACGAAGGGGCCAAAGTAACAAACAGAGTAATTTGTAATGGATATCTATAACATCCTAACTGTTACATTACAACACAACGCAGACGAAGGGGCCAAAGTAACAGCGTAATATGTTATGGATATCTATAACATCCTCGATGTTACATTACAACACAACGCAGACGAAGGGGCCAAAGTAACAAACAGAGTAATATGTAATGGATATCTATAACATCCTCACTGTCACATTACAATACAACTGAGTGGAAGGGGCCAAAGTAACAGAGAAATATGTTATGGATATCTATAACATCCTCACTGTTACATTACAACACAACGCAGACGAAGGGGCCAAAGTAATAAACAGAGTAATATGTTATGGATATCTATAACATCCTCACTGTCACATTACAATACAACTCAGACGAAGGGGCCAAAGTAACAGAGTACTATGTTATGGATATATATAACATCCTCGATATTAGATTACAACACAACACAGACGAAGGGGCCAAAGTAACAAACAGAGTAATATGTTATGGATATCTATAACATCCTAACTGTTACATTAAAACACAACGCAGACGAAAGGGCCAAAGTAACAGAGTAATATGTTATGGATATCTATAACATCCTCGATGTTAGATTACAATACAACGCAGACGAAGGGGCCAAAGTAACAGAGTAATATGTTATGGATATCTATAACATCCTCGATGTTATATTACAATACAACACAAACGAAGGGGCCAAAGTAACAGAGCAATATGTTATGGATATCTATAACATCCTCACTGTTACATTACAATACAACTCAGACGAAGGGGCCAAAGTAACAGAGTAATATGTTATGGATATCTCTAACATCCTCACTGTTACATTACAATACAACTCAGACGAAGGGGCCAAAATAACAGAATAATATGTTATGGATACCTATAACATCCTAACTGTTACATTACAATACAACGCAGAAGAAGGGGCCAAAGTAACAAACAGAGTAATATGTTATGGATATCTATAACATCCTCACTGTTACATTACAATACAACGCAGACGAAGGGGCCAAAGTAACAAACAGAGTAATATGTAATGGATATCTATAACATCCTCACTGTTACATCACAAAACATCACAGACGAAGGGGCCAAAGTAACAAACAGAGTAATATGTAATGGATATCTATAACATCCTCACTGTCACATTACAATACAACTGAGTGGAAGGGGCCAAAGTAACAGAGTAATATGTTATGGATATCTATAACATCCTCACTGTTACATTACAACACAACGCAGACGAAGGGGCCAAAGTAACAAACAGAGTAATATGTTATGGATATCTATAACATCCTCACTGTCACATTACAATACAACTCAGACGAAGGGGCCAAAGTAACAGAGTAATATGTTATGGATATATATAACATCCTCGATATTAGATTACAACACAACACAGACGAAGGGGCCAAAGTAACAAACAGAGTAATATGTTATGGATATCTATAACATCCTAACTGTAACATTACAACACAACGCAGACGAAGGGGCCAAAGTAACAGAGTAATATGTTATGGATATCTATAACATCCTCGATGTTAGATTACAATACAACGCAGACGAAGGGGCCAAATTAACAGAGTAATATGTTATGGATATCTATAATATCCTCGATGTTAAATTACAATACAACGCAGACGAAGGGGCCAAAGTAACAGAGCAATATGTTATGGATATCTATAACATCCTCACTGTTACATTACAATACAACTTAGACGAAGGGGCCAAAGTAACAGAGTAATATGTTATGGATATCTCTAACATCCTCACTGTTACATTACAATACAACTCAGACGAAGGGGCCAAAATAACAGAATAATATGTTATGGATACCTATAACATCCTAACTGTTACATTACAATACAACGCAGAAGAAGGGGCCAAAGTAACAAACAGAGTAATATGTTATGGATATCTATAACATCCTCACTGTTACATTACAATACAACTCAGACGAAGGGGCCAAAGTAACAGAGTAATATGTTATGGATATCTATAACATCCTCACTGTTACATTACAAAACAACACAGACGAAGGGGCCAAAGTAACAAACAGAGTAATATGTTATGGATATCTATAACATCCTCGATGTTAGATTATAACACAACACAGACGAAGGGGCCAAAGTAAGTAACAGAGTAATATGTTATGGATATCTATAACATCCTCGATGTTAGATTACAACACAACACAGACAAAGGGGCCAAAGTAACAAACAGAGTAATATGTTCTGGATATCTATATCATCCTAACTGTTACATTACAACACAACGCAGACGAAGGGGCCAAAGTAACAAACAGAGTAATATGTAATGGATATCTATAACATCCTCGATGTTAGATTACAATACAACACAGACGAAGGGGCCAAAGTAACAGAGTAATATGTTATGGATATATATAACATCCTAACTGTTACATAACAAAACAACACAGACAAAGGGGCCAAAGTAACAGAGTAATATGTTATGGATTTATATAACATCCTCACTGTTACATTACAATACAACTCAGACGAAGGGGCCAAAGTAACAAAGTAGTATGTTATGGATATCTATAACATCCTAACTGTTACATTACAACACAACGCAGACGAAGGGGCCAAAGTAACAGAGTAATATGTTATGGATATCTATAACATCCTCGATGTTAGATTACAATACAACGCAGACGAAGGGGCCAAAGTAACAGAGTAATATGTTATGGATATCTATAACATCCTCGATGTTATATTACAATACAACACAAACGAAGGGGCCAAAGTAACAAACAGAGTAATATGTTATGGATATCTCTAACATCCTCACTGTTACATTACAATACAACTGAGACGAAGGGGCCAAAGTAACACACAGAGTAATATGTTATGGATATCTATAACATCCTCACTGTTACATTACAATACAACGCAGACGAAGGGGCCAAAGTAACAAACAGAGTAATTTGTAATGGATATCTATAACATCCTAACTGTTACATTACAACACAACGCAGACGAAGGGGCCAAAGTAACAGCGTAATATGTTATGGATATCTATAACATCCTCGATGTTACATTACAACACAACGCAGACGAAGGGGCCAAAGTAACAAACAGAGTAATATGTAATGGATATCTATAACATCCTCACTGTCACATTACAATACAACTGAGTGGAAGGGGCCAAAGTAACAGAGTAATATGTTATGGATATCTATAACATCCTCACTGTTACATTACAACACAACGCAGACGAAGGGGCCAAAGTAATAAACAGAGTAATATGTTATGGATATCTATAACATCCTCACTGTCACATTACAATACAACTCAGACGAAGGGGCCAAAGTAACAGAGTAATATGTTATGGATATATATAACATCCTCGATATTAGATTACAACACAACACAGACGAAGGGGCCAAAGTAACAAACAGAGTAATATGTTATGGATATCTATAACATCCTAACTGTTACATTACAACACAATGCAGACGAAGGGGCCAAAGTAACAGAGTAATATGATATGGATATCTATAACATCCTCGATGTTAGATTACAATACAACGCAGACGAAGGGGCCAAAGTAACAGAGTAATATGTTATGGATATTTATAACATCCTCGATGTTAGATTACAATACAACGCAGACGAAGGGGCCAAAGTAACAGAGCAATATGTTATGGATATCTATAACATCCTCACTGTTACATTACAATACAACTCAGACGAAGGGGCCAAAGTAACAGAGTAATATGTTATGGATATCTCTAACATCCTCACTGTTACATTACAATACAACACAGACGAAGGGGCCAAAATAACAGAATAATATGTTATGGATACCTTTAACATCCTAACTGTTACATTACAATACAACGCAGACGAAGGGGCCAAAGTAACAAACAGAGTAATATGTTATGGATATCTATAACATCCTCATTGTTACATTACAATACAACGCAGACGAAGGGGCCAAAGTAACAAACAGAGTAATATGTAATGGATATCTATAACATCCTCACTGTTACATTACAAAACAACACAGACGAAGGGGCCAAAGTAACAAACAGAGTAATATGTAATGGATATCTATAACATCCTCACTATCACATTACAATACAACTGAGTGGAAGGGGCCAAAGTAACAGAGTAATATGTTATGGATATCTATAACATCCTTACTGTTACATTACAACACAACGCAGACGAAGGGGCCAAAGTAACAAACAGAGTAGTATGTTATGGATACCTATAACATCCTCACTGTTACATTACAACACAACGCAGACGAAGGGGCCAAAGTAACAAACAGAGTAATATGTTATGGATATCTATAACATCCTCACTGTTACATTACAACACAACACAGACGAAGGGGCCAAAGTAACAGAGTAATATGTTATGGATATCTATAACATCCTAACTGTTACATTACAATACAACGCAGACGAAGGGGCCAAAGTAACAGAGTAATATGTTATGGATATCTATAACATCCTAACTGTTACATTACAACACAATGCAGACGAAGGGGCCAAAGTAACAAACAGAGTAATATGTTATGGATATCTATAACATCCTCACTGTTACATTACAATACAACGCAGACGAATTGGCCAAAGTAATAAACAGAGTAATATGTTATGGATATCTATAACATCCTCACTGTTACATTACAATACAACGCAGACGAAGGGGCCAAAGTAACAAACAGAGTAATATGTTATGGATATCTATAACATCCTCACTGTTACATTACAATACAACGCAGACGAAGGGGTCAAAGTAACAAACAGAGTAATATGTAATGGATATCTATAACATCCTCACTGTTACATTACAATACAACGCAGACGAAGGGGCCAAAGTAACAGAGTAATATGTTATGAATATCTATAACATCCTAACTTTTACATTACAACACATCGCAGACGAAGGGGCAAAAGTAACAAACAGAGTAATATGTTATGGATATCTATAACATCCTAACTGTTACATTACAATACAACACAGACGAACGGGCCAAAGCAACAAACAGAGTAATATGTTCTGGATATATATAACATCCTCGATGTTAGATTACAACACAACACAGGCGAAGGGGCCAAAGTAACAAACAGAGTAATATGTTTTGGATATCTATAACATCCTAACTGTTACATTACAACACAACACAGATGAAGGGGCAAAAGTAACAAACAGAGTAATATGTTATGGATATCTATAACATCCTAACTGTTACATTACAATACAACGCAGACGAAGGGGCCAAAGTAACAGAGTAATATGTTATGAATATCTATAACATCCTAACTGTTACATTACAACACAACGCAGACGAAGGGGCCAAAGTAACAAACAGCGTAATATGTAATGGATATCTATAACATCCTCACTGTTACATTACAATACAACGCAGACGAAGGGGCCAAAGTAACAGAGTAATATGTTATGGATATCTATAACATCCTAACTGTTACATTACAACACAACACAGACGAAGGGGCCAAAGTAACAGAGTAATATGTTATGGATATCTATAACATCCTAACTGTTACATTACAACACAACGCAGACGAAGGGGCCAAAGTAACAGAGTAATATGTTATGGATATCTATAACATCCTAACTGTTACATTACAACACAATACAGACGAAGGGGCCAAAGTAACAAACAGAGTAATATGTTATGGATATCTATAACATCCTAACTGTTACATTACAATACAACACAGACGAAGGGGCCAAAGTAACAAACAGAGTAATATGTTATGGATATCTATAACATCCTCACTGTCACATTACAACACAACGCAGACGAAGGGGCCAAAGTAACAGAGTAATATGTTATGGATATCTATAACATCCTAACTGTTACATTACAACACAATGTAGACGAAGGGGCCAAAGTAACAGAGTAATATGTTATGGATATCTATAACATCCTCACTGTTACATTACAACACAACACAGATGAAGGGGCCAAAGTAATAGAGTAATATGTTATGGATATCTATAACATCCTCACTGTTACATTACAATACAACACAGACGAAGGGGCTAAAGTAACAAACAGAGTAATATGTTATGGATATCTATAACATCCTCACTGTTACATTACAATACAACTCAGACGAAGGGGTCAAAGTAACAAACAGAGTAATATGTTATGGATATCTATAACATCCTCACTGTTACATTACAAACCACCACAGACGAAGGGGCCCAAGAGTAACAAACAGAGTTAATATGTTCTGGATATATAAACATCCTCACTGTTACATTACAACACAAACGCAGACGAAGGGGCCAAAGTAACAAACAGAGTAATATGTTATGGATACCTATAACATCCTAACTGCTACATTACAACACAACGCAGACGAAGGGGCCAAAGTAACAAACAGAGTAACATGTAATGGATAATCTATACACTACTCACTGTTACATAACACCACCATGCAGACGAAGGGGCCAAAGTAAGCTAAATAGAGTAATATGTTATGGATATCTATCAACATCTCACTGTTTACATTACAACACAACGCCGTCGAAGGGGCCAAAGGTAACAGAGTAAATGTATTATGGATATCTATAACATCCTAACTGTTACATTCCAATACAACGCAGACGAAGGGCCATAGTAACAAACAGATTAATATGTTATGGATATCT
>VSWD01000386.1:0-13958 GCA_033119305.1 Pinctada imbricata | reverse complement strand
CAAGCCCAAAATATAAGGAATTGTAGCAATAGAAACTTCCAATTATTGATGTTCATTGCCAATCGCAAGACCTTTCAATTTATACTGTTACATTTGACATAGTGACCTTCACCCAGTTAGTGACAAAAACTTACTTTGCATTCCAACCATACCGTCTTTAGCGATCTTTTATTATTTTTTAATAAGATATAATATTAATAATTGCAAGAAAGAGTAAAAAAAGACTCAAACACTACTTTCATGGAGGAAGAAAGAAATCTCAATCTCAATGCACACGCAGAGTCATCCACGACTCCTCAAACCTTGTCACAAGTATCAATCACAAGTGGCACTTGCACTTAGATACAGGGAATAATTGCTTTGATGATTCTTAATTTCATGTAATTCTTTTTCAGGATGGAGCCATTGCTACAGCTGCTATTAGAAGGTATAATGTAAATGTTAAAACAAATGAAGTTTTCTGATGGACGAGACATTCGTCAATAAAACGGTATGCACAATGCTTCCGGATGCCGGAATCAGTTCGGCCCAAAATGTAGTGCTGCAGGTTTAATGTTGTATTTTATGCCAACATAAAAAACACCAACATCACGCCATCTTACCGATAGAGGATAAATATCTACCCGCGGAGAAAATTATTGACCAGTGTGTTAGGGAGAAACGAACAGATATTAAATTTAGCCTTGACACCGTGTCAGCATAAGCTCGAAAACAAGGCTGGAAGAGGAAGCAGCTATATCTTCTAAGCACTATAATTTTTTTAAAGTAGTTAGTTTCATTTAGTTTAGCTGCACAATTTTACATTTTCTTGACATTTCTAAAACATGTGTCCTGTAGCATGCAACCAGGATATGGTTACTCTTCCTGGGGACCTGGCCCCGCCGTCACCAACCTCCCTCAACTCCTCCCTCACCCTCAAATCTGAGTTTTTCCCTCAAATCCCCATTTTCCCACTCAAGTCACCGTCACCACTCAAATTTGAGTTTTCCTCAAGGCTGATATTTGAGGAAAAAACTCAAATATTTGAGGGAACTTCTTAGCTCCCTCAGCTTCTCCCTCAAGTACATACCAAAATTTGAATTCCTTGTAAGATGATAAGAAAGGACAACCAGAGTTATTCTATACAACTTTATGTTAAAATATACAAAATAACTCCGGCTGAAATGCTTTGTTTACTTTATCAAATCTCCGCGCCTCTACTTTCAACTTTCTTCGTTGTCATTAGTAACGCGAATAGACATCTCTAACGTTAACACTTCGTACTTCGTTCTAGTCGTGAAATACATGTGCAACTTTTTAAGTACCATTCCACATAAGGATCAAAATAGCTTGGTACATCAAAATTTTGAATTTCTCTTTTTTTCTTTATAAGTGTTTCATATCATCATATGACAGTAAACATGACAAAAAAATTCATGATTCCATAACCGTTGCCATGGAAACGAGGTATGAGGCTAAAAATAGTACCTCATCTTAATCTTGTGGCATAAATAACAAAAATTACAATATTTCAAGAAAATATATTTATTTGCAACCTGAAGAAATCTGTTCAAAATTTGACTTTTAATGTAAAACAAGTTAGAAATAACACATTCAATATGATTTTTCATTCATATATGACAACTTGGTGTTTTTTTCAAGCATATGAACATGCCTTATTTCAAGAATTTGTACAATTGGCAAAATTGACAAAATTCAGCAGATTTCATCAAAATATAACAAAAAAGGCATTGTAAGATTAAAATTAATATAGCATGTACTTATTAGAGACATCTTTCTAAATTCAAATCTGCAATAAAATAGTTGTAACTTTTTTCTCGTTTTTCTACAAATCAAATACAAAAATTGCATTTTTCTAAAAAAATTGGAAAAAATACTTTATTTCAAGATGAGTTTCAAAGTCGCTTCAATAAACTCAAATTGATTGCACCATTTTCCCATAGTTTAAATCAAAACTAGTAAAACATCAGAAAATTTGAATTTTGAAAAAATTCAATAATTTTACAAAACGGTTACCATAGCAACAACAATCCCCTTCACTAATATCTCTAATTAACCAGTAAGTCAAAATTCAGGAAATTAAAATTAGATTTTTATAAATGTCATGACCATTTGCTTTGCTTTAATTTATCATTCAAATACTCTAAATTTAAGCAAGAGAGTACAATATAAAGGGCATGTCCTTTTTGAATGATTTTCAGGCATAGATAGAATGATTTCATAATATCAAATCAGTTTTCACATGACATGCTAGCAAAGTGCTAAATAAGACATTTGTACCCAGCGTATCATTCTAACAAAAACAATTTCACCCCCATTCTCATTTGCTCTATTTTTAGAAAATGCTTTTAAGCAGAAGAATCATAAAAATCACACAGTGGATGATACGTTGCTAAGAATGTAACATTGTCATTGATTTCAAGGCATAAAATTAGGATTTAAAATCTCAAATTGATAGCAATCGTAAATGAAAGCACATGTCGCATACAAAGTGATTTAGTGTCATTATGACATAGAATCATAAATATGAATTTAAATTCACATGAAACAGTTCTCCAAACAAAGACAAGAACACAGGTAAAGTCAGAAAAAGCACCATAATATTTGTACATGAAGTTAAGTTTAATGTGGTTCATGCTCAGTAAACTATTATGAAGATGCTCTGGCTTTTAGGTACAATCATATACAATTTGATTGATCATCATCTTAAGTTAAAGGTAATAATGTTAATTGAAAAGTAATATGCCACAGTATTGAAAGTTATCAAATGTGGGACAAAGGTCAAGGTAACAAGTTTGATTTCAATAGAAATGGCCTTTTTACAAGGAACACACTTGCATAGAACATGAGAATCCTTGCTCTGAAAATACCATAGTTTTCGCCACTGCTAAATGCTTTCAGATGTGGGTCAAAGGCCAAGGTCACATGATGAAAACAATTTATATGTACACCCCCACACTCACTTTTTATCATCAAGTTCAATTTGACCTTGACTTTAGTAACATGACCTTGGGTCAACATGAAGTGAAACCTATGATTCATAAACAAAAAAATTCTAAAATATGAAAGCAATTGGAAATATTGTTCAGGAGATAAAACCCATACTGGAATTGCACCAGACAGATGAACAAATATAAAATTAAAATAAGTATTTCTCTCATATTTGCGTATATGTTACAGAGCAGGCCAATGAAATACAGCTATATGATATACAAGTGTTTCATATATCACGTGACAACTGTATCACATAACATATGCTATTGTTTCAATTGTTTACGTTATTGTGGCATCAGAATTTCAGCCTGCAAAACAAACAAGTGGCTATATGGCAATAAGAAAACTTTAGTCCTTAATATGAAAGAAAATACTTGTTCATGGTCTTCTATGGAAGATACATCAGTTCCCCCTCGTTGTCTCAAAATTTTGCAAAACACTCGGCAAGCCTTGTGTTTAACATGACTTTGAGACCCCTTGAATGAAACCCATGTATCTTCCATAGAGGACCATGAAAGAGTCTCATCCATGCAATATAATAAATACCAGTATAACTAGTCAATTTGTTGTAACACTTCAATCTATAGAGCTGATACTGATTCAGCTTAATAATTCAATCAGGTTGTTTTCCTCGATAGTAGACAGTACAGATGTAAGATCTTCATCATTGATTACTGGATTGTCTTGATTTTCTTTTGAAGAATGTTTTCCGTACCTTGCAAAATATGAGGCTATCTGAGATGATGATAAACATTCTGACAGTCTGAATACCTTCTCCCCATTTTCATGTCTTACGTTTTTCATCTCTCTCTCTACTTCTTGAGGTGTTATTTTTCGGCCTGTTAGTTCTCCTTCTTGGTATTTTGATCGGAGATAATCAATCACATGTCTTTCAAACCTTGCTTTAGTTTTGGTCTGCTTCAATGCCCAGCCTCTTGGTACTTTAACATTCATATTCTGATCATTTTCATCATTCTGGATTGAAAGTTTCTTTTTCTCTGATACAAATATAGAGTTGCTATATTTCCCCCATTGACGTCTAACCTTGTCAAACGTTGTCTGAGTTTCCATCGCCATTTGATGTTCACCAAGGTGTACATGGTCCTCCAAACTTTTATATGAATCAAAAGATAGTGTACAACCTGCTTCTGTGCAGCTGAATTCATAATTTGTTGTTCTTTGTGATTGACTGAACTGAATGGTCCCTGCCCTTGTAGAGGGCTGAGAAAAATTCTTGATTAGTACACATCCAGTTTCATTTTGAGCAACTGAAAATTGTCCGAGTTTGTTGTGACTGAATGAAAGTCCTGCACCTATACCATACGATTGTTTAACTGTTATGCCTGTATCACTGAAGATAATTTCATTGTATGAATTGATATTCTTCATTTTGTGTGAAGTAATGGTCTGCTTGGATGTGTCTATTGCTACCACAGCCACTTGACATCCTACAACTCCTATAAGAAAATTAAACATTTTTATCTGCACATGTTTTCTTCAAAATGAAATGGTTTTGATAAATGATTTTATGGGAAACATAAATGCCCCTTTTTGATCTTTGTCAGTATAAAGGCTATATAAAGTAAACTCAATGGTTAAGGTCACAAGATTTAAAATTTTGGTATACATTGAAATGAAAGAACATGTGAAAAATAAATACAATTCATAAGTTATGTCCTATGATAATACATTTCAAAGTAAGGTCAAATTCCAAGGTAAACAAGAGGCCCAAGGGGGCCACATTGCTCACCTGAAGAGACTGAATGTATGTTTTTAATCAAAGTCAGTATAAGACCTGAAGGAAATAGCTTTTAGAAAAGCTTTGAGAAGGACAATGTGTACTTATTTCCTGTAATGTTTGGTGACATTCTGTGCAATAGTTTAAGAAGATAAGTCACAAATATGTCATCCAAACAGAGCCTATAGAGGCCATCTTGGATTTCCAAACTGCTCGAAAAACACAAACTTGTCAGAGGGCAATGAGTACTTGCTTCCTGTGAAGCTTCAAGAGATTCTGTGCTGCCATTTCAGAGGAGAAGTCGAAAATGTGTCTGCCAATCAGAGCCTGTGACGGCCATCTTGGATTTCCGATCGGCTGGAAAAACACAAACTTGGTAGAGGGCATCGAGTACTTGCTTCCTGTGAAGTTTCATGAAATTCTGTGCAGCGGTTTCAGAGGAGAAGTTAAAAATTTGTCAGCCAATCAGAGCCTCTGGTGGCCATCTTGGATTTCCGATTGGCTCAAAAAACACAAACTTGGTAGAAAGCATTGAGTACTTGCCGCCTGTGAAGTTTCGTGAAAATTTGTGCAGCGGTTTCAGAGGAGAAGTCGAAAGTGTGTCAGCCAATCAGAGCCTGTGGCGGCCATCTTGGATTTCTGATCAGCTCGAAAAACACAAACTTTGTAGAGGACTTTGAGTTCTTGCTTCCTGCAAAGTTTGGTTAAATTCTGTGCAGCTGTTTCAGAGGAGATGTCGAAAATGTAAAAGTTTACGACGGACGGACAGACAACGGACGATGCGCTATGACAATAGCTCACTTGAGCTTTGCTCAGGTGAGCTAAAAAGGATAATCACCATTTCAAGATTCTGCAGATACAAATAAATATACAGACGGAAATGCTTTATGTCCCTAAATCTTTTTTTTCTGGGAACAGATTACAAATAATAAATAATAATTCAAAATATGTCTATTTTTTATCCAGGTGATTTGTCTGGATAGACAGTACTTACGACTAAAGAATTTTTGAAAATGTAAATATCACTTTATTCATGTTAGTCTGTACCTTTTATCAGTTCTCACCTTTTCCATCATCTAAAGCAGTTTTCATATCCTCAGCTGTAATTATGTCATGCCCTGATGCAACATAAGTCTTCATGCGAGTACGCATGTGTGCAATTTTTGCATCACAATATGATTTGCCACTCTGTGCCTCAGAGTAGCAATAATTCTTTATGTTGACTCCTAAAGAAAAAAGAAAAAAATTAAGTATGGTCATAGTCATAGAATAATATCATCACTTTTTGTTGCCTTTGAGGGTCAAGTTATATTATTAATTATAGGGTTTGTTCCTGTCATACTTCCTACTAAAGTAGGTGTGTAAAATTGTGTGTTTGGAAAAAGGGGGGGGATGTTAAATCTCCTACATACTTACACACCTACTATTGGGTAGTTTAAACTTTATTCTCATGCAGTTAATGTACTTGTAAATCATTTCCTAAATAATAGGTAAAAGTCATAATATTGTTGTGGGTCATGTATTATTTTAGTTTTACTTTATGTGTAGGTACACATGTACTTAGTCATGTTATTTAATGATTTCATAATAATTCTTTCTAGATTTTACTATGTCATGTTTATTTCAATAGAGAATATTCCAGTATGTTCTTGGTTACATCATTATCATCACATGACTGTGATTTCTAGAATTTACTCTATTGTTAATCATTTGTAATGAGTCATTGTTCTAGAAGCTTCTGGTTAATTCATTGGTATTAGATATAAATACCTCCGAGGAACTGTGTTGAGGAGGCATTCGTACACATTTGTAGACACGATTCATTCATCTATTCTGATATACTGGGATACTTTCTTTGTTGAGACTTTAATCCATTTAACAACGTTTGGACACCGATCTTTCGAGAACGTTTGTGATTACCGGAAACCATACATTCGATAGACTTTGTGGACCGTAACGGACACTTTGATCCGGACATTGTATTGTAAGTTGTAATCATTTGAAATATATATTTTGTACATAATTAAACTTGTAAATTTATATTCTGTCTTTGTCTGATTTTTGCTGGCGTTTTGGGGTATTCTGACCCATAACAGAATTGGGGGCTCGTCCGGGATAGTAATCTCTGCATATTTGCACTTTACGTAAAGTTCGTTTATTGAAAAAAAGAAAATTCTCCAAACTTTTGCCAGCAGAAATCAATCATGGTATTTTCGGTCACTGAATTTTTGAAATCGCCGACTGTACAAGAGTTCGAATCATTGAAGAAAGATGATTTAATTGGTTTAGGTCTTCACTTGAAGTTAGATGTAAAATCTTCTATGAGAAAACAAGAAATTAGAAATATTGTGGCTAAAGAGCTTTTAGCTAAGGAAATCTTTTCGTCATACGATTTTCCTGTTGAACCTGTTTCAAGCGAAACCAAAATGTCAAAATTTGAGTTTGAATTAGAGAAAATGAAAATACAATTACAATTTGAAAAAGAAGAAAAAGAAAGACAATTTCAAATTGAAAGAGAAGAAAAAGAAAGACAATTTGAAAAAGAAGAAAAAATAAGACAATTTGAAAGAGAAAAGGAAGAAAGAGAGAAACAGGAACGTATGCACGAGAAAGAACTCCAGTTTGAGTTAGAAAAGTTAAAGTTAGAGAAAAGCGCTAAGGAAAATCCTGTTCCTTCGCCTGTCAAGTCTGAATTCGATGCCGCCAAAAACATCAGATTAGTACCAAAATTTCAAGAAAAGTCCGTGGACAAATATTTTCCACATTTTGAGAAAATCGCGGCCAATCTGAAGTGGCCACGCGATTTTTGGCCAACTTTATTACAAAGCGTACTTATTGGCAAAGCGGCTGAAGTGTACTCGGCGCTCAGTATTGCTGAGAGTTCAGACTATGACAAGGTCAAGGACACGATTTTGAGAGCATATCAGTTAGTACCTGAGGCGTACAGACAAAAGTTTAGAAAGTACAAAAAGTTTGAAAATCAAACATATGTTGAATTTGCTCGAGAAAAAGAAGATTTATTTGATCAGTGGTTTCGATCTAAGAAAATTCCCAATTCATTTGACAATTTGCGTAAGATCATTCTGATAGAAGAGATCAAAGAGTGTGTACATCAAGATTTAAGAACTCATTTGGAAGACAAAAATGTTAAAACTGTTGAAGAAGCCGCTGTTTTGTCTGATACGTATGCTCTCACTCATAAGAAAAATTTTGTGTCAAAAACTCAATCTAGCGATAGTGCTAAAACGTCAGATTTTCCAAAGAAAAATTTACAAGAGTCTCAGTCGTCCATTAGTTCCCAGTCACCATCTCAAGGTGGTTCTACGTCCGGTCCTAGGTCCGAGCGTTCTGAGGCATCCCCAGGGGTGGGATCGCTTCCTACATGCAATTATTGTAAGAAAAAAGGTCATGTTATTGGTGAGTGTTTGAAGCTTAAGAAGAAAAAAGAACTTAAGTCACAGGCCTGTGCGTCTGTTAGAAATGATAGGAAAGCCTTAGATTCGATTTGTGCTGACACTCCTGAGATTCAGGGTTCTAAGTCCAGTTCTGATGATTTTGTGGAGGATCATTATAAGCCCTTTTTGTCACAGGGATTTGTTTCACTCAGTGATTCTAGCGAAGCGTTGCCTGTTCAGATTTTGAGAGATACTGGTGCTGCCCAGACTTTATCGTTAGAGGGTTCATTGCCTTTGTCTGAGCACACTTTTACTGGTAGGTCAGTTTTATTACAGGGTGTGGAGCTAGGCGTCATTGATGTTCCCCTTCATGAAATTTATTTGAAGTCAGACTTAATTACTGGACCTGTTATCGTAGGTGTTCGACCTACTCTTCCCGTTCAAGGCGTTTCCTTGTTGCTTGGCAACGATTTAGCTGGCGGCAAAGTTGTAGCCGATCCGATTGTTTGTGAGAAAATCACGTCCGATGTCGTGTCCGATGATGAAGACGACGACTTGTATCCAGCCTGCGCTGTTACCAGGGCGATGGCCAGGAACAGACTGAAAGAGGCTGAGAGTACTTCTGCACTTAACGAGGACCATCCCTCCAAAAATATAGACCTTTCTGACACATTCATGTCTACCATTGATGACAGCGTACCTGAGACGTCAGTACCACTTCATGTTGACAAGTCTCAGGCAGTACCTGGTGATGATTCCCATCCGCCATTAGACAGGGGTACAGATGCCTTAAGCCGTGAGCAGCTCCTCTCCGAGCAAACTAAAGATCCGGAGATCATCCGACTAAGCAAGAGGGCCCTTCCCCAAGAAGAAGCGGACAAAGTCGGAGAGTGCTTCTACATACAAGATGGCATCCTTATGCGGAAATGGAGACCACCTGATGCACCCCCTAATGAAGTGTGGCGGGTCGTTCACCAGATAGTGGTTCCAGTAGCGTATCGCGGGGACATCATGAGTTTAGCTCACGACACACCCATGGCAGGTCATTTAGGTGTCAATAAGACTTATAATAGGATTTTAAGTCACTTTTACTGGCCTAAGTTGAGAAAAGATGTGTCTGAGTTTTGTAAGTCTTGTCATAGTTGTCAGATGGTAGGTAAACCCAATCAAGTTATACCACCTGCTCCCCTCCAACCCATTCCAGCCTTTGAGGAACCTTTTAGTAGGGTGTTAGTTGATTGTGTAGGTCCTTTGCCTAGGACTAGGTCAGGTAATCAGTACTTACTGACAATTATGTGTACTTCGACTAGGTTTCCTGAGGCCATACCTCTTAGGAATATTAAGGCGAAGACCATAGTTAAGGCCCTTACAAAGTTTTTCAGTTTCGTAGGTGCTCCCAAGGCTATTCAGTCAGATCAGGGTTCGAATTTTATGTCAGGGTTGTTTCAGCAGGTTATGCATGAGCTAGGTATCAGGCAGTATAAGTCTTCTGCGTACCATCCTGAGTCCCAGGGGGCACTTGAACGCTTTCATCAAACCCTTAAAACTATGATGAAAACATATTGTCACCAGTATGGAAAAGACTGGGATGAAGGGGTTCACCTCGTGTTGTTTGCGGCACGAGAAGCGGTTCAGGAGTCCCTGGGGTTCAGTCCCTTTGAGCTAGTTTTTGGGCATACGGTCAGGGGGCCATTGAAGTTATTGAAGGAAAAATGGTTGACTGAGACTAGCGATTTGAATCTCTTAGACTACGTGTCTAATTTCAAAGAGAAATTATATAATGCTTGCAAATTAGCACAAGAAAATCTCAAAACATCTCAAATGAAAATGAAAACATGGTATGACAAAGATGCTAGAAACAGAGTTTTTAAACCAGGCGATAAAGTTCTTGTATTTTTGCCTATCCCTGGTCATCCTTTGCAAGCTAGATATTTCGGTCCTTATGAGATTGAGAGTAAAATTAGTGATGTTAACTATGTGGTTAAGACACCAGGTCGGCGAAAAGAAAAAAGAGTGTGTCATGTTAACATGTTGAAAGAGTATTTTGATAGAAGTGACCGAAATTTTGTAAAACCAGTTTCCACTTTGGCCAATGTGAATACATTAGAAAATTGTATTGAACCTGAATGTAATGAAGAGACTGTCGAAAAAGACTTCGCTCAAAGTGTCCGTTTGAAGAATTCCGAAATTCTGACAAAGCCGGAAGTGAAACTCGGACATTTGACCGTGCATCAAAAAGAGGAAGTGCATCAATTAATGCGGGAATATACGACCATCTTTCCGGACGTTCCAAAAATGACGAATGCATCTCATCATGACGTCATTGTGGGTGATGCGTCACCTATCAAACAGCATCCCTACCGGTTAAACCCGATAAAACTTCAATACATGCGGAAAGAAATTCAATACATGCTTGAAAATGACATTATTGAACCCAGCAATAGTGATTGGAGTTCCCCATGTATTCTTGTTCCGAAGCCAGACGGAACTTACCGATTGTGTACGGACTTTAGAAAAGTCAATTCAGTCACCAAAACTGACTCTTATCCGATCCCACGAATCGACGACTGTATAGATAAAATTGGCAGTGCAAAATTTGTCAGTAAATTTGACTTGCTTAAAGGCTATTGGCAGGTCCCGCTTACCGAGAGAGCCAGAGAAATATCGGCATTTGCGACTCCAGATGGGCTATACCAATATAAAGTAATGCCCTTTGGTATGAAAAACGCACCAGCCACATTCCAGAGGATGATTCATTCGCTCCTAAATCATCTCGAAGAATGCGAGGCGTACATCGATGACGTCATCATCTACAGCGACACCTGGGATGATCATCTCCGAATCATGCGTACTTTCTTCGACATACTGGCGAAAGCAAACCTCACAGTGAACCTTGCGAAAAGTGAATTTTGTCATGCGACTGTAGAATAATTGGGTCACAAAGTAGGTCAAGGTTTTGTTACTCCTATCATGGCCAAGGTGGAAGCTATTTCAAAGTTCCCGATTCCTACCAATAAGAAAGAGATAATGAGATTCTTGGGAATGGCAGGATTTTACAGAAAGTTTTGTCCAAATTTCTCGTCAGTTGTTGGTCCACTTACCTATCTGTTACAAAAGAGAGTGAATTTTGCATGGACCAATGACTGTGACGAATCTTTTAAGAAAATCAAATGTGTTCTTATGAATAGTCCTGTCCTGTCAGCTCCAAATTTTGATAAGCAATTTAAGCTTACTGTTGATGCCAGTGACGTAGGAATCGGGGCTGCTTTGTTTCAAGAAAATGATGATGGTGTTGATAGAGTTGTTTGTTATTTTTCAAAGAAATTGACAAAATGTCAAAAGAATTACTCTACTATTGAAAAAGAGTGTCTCGCATTATTGTTAGCTTTACAACATTTTGATGTTTATTTGAATGTTACTTTACATCCCATTCTTGTATATACTGACCACAACCCTCTCACATTTTTGCACAAAATGTCAAACAAGAATCAAAGACTTACAAGGTGGAGTTTATTGTTGCAAGAGTACAATATCATTATTAACCATATCAAGGGCAAAGACAATGTGATTGCAGATGCACTATCGAGAGTTTCATGAGTGATTTTTGCAGAATTTACCACCTAAGTTTTCATTGACATTCAAACTTTTTTTTAAGGGGGAAGGTGTTGTGGGTCATGTATTATTTTAGTTTTACTTTATGTGTAGGTACACATGTACTTAGTCATGTTATTTAATGATTTCATAATAATTCTTTCTAGATTTTACTATGTCATGTTTATTTCAATAGAGAATATTCCAGTATGTTCTTGGTTACATCATTATCATCACATGACTGTGATTTCTAGAATTTACTCTATTGTTAATCATTTGTAATGAGTCATTGTTCTAGAAGCTTCTGGTTAATTCATTGGTATTAGATAAAAATACCTCCGAGGAACTGTGTTGAGGAGGCATTCGTACACATTTGTAGACACGATTCATTCATCTATTCTGATATACTGGGATACTTTATTTGTTGAGACTTTAATCCATTTAACAACGTTTGGACACCGATCTTTCGAGAACGTTTGTGATTACCGGAAACCATACATTCGATAGACTTTGTGGACCGTAACGGACACTTTGATCCGGACATTGTATTGTAAGTTGTAATCATTTGAAATATATATTTTGTACATAATTAAACTTGTAAATTTATATTCTGTCTTTGTCTGATTTTTGCTGGCGTTTTGGGGTATTCTGACCCATAACAATATGTACCATTATGAAAACACAGAATAAGTTTGTCTTGGTCATAAATCATTACTAAAAAAAGGAAAGAGTTGGTACCTGTGCGATGACTAATGCCTGGTATGGAAAGCCATAACGGTGCGCAGTGGTAACAGCCAGCATTGTCTGATCTTGAAGAAACAAATACAAATACATAATTCAATGTTAAGTAATTTCTAATCCACCAAAAAATAGGAACGCTAACACTGCAAGATACGCAAGTCAGGTTTATTGTCATTATCAATATGTGTACATGCCCGCCCCCCTCCCTTCATGCACAATTTCTCAATATGTGACAAAAGACATCAAAACCTTGCACAAGTGATTCATCTGGGGATGCTGAGTTGCATCCATGCTTTAGATGCTGCATCTGACCTACATTTTCCGCTTGAATGATTTTGCTTACAATTGCCAATATTAAGCAAAGTGTACATAGTACATTAATCAAACTTGCATAAGTGAATCATCTAAGGATACCAAGTTGCATCCTTGCATCAGATGCTGCATCTGACCTACATTTTCCGCTTGTATGATTTTGATTAAAATTGCCAATATTGAGCAAAGTATAAATAGTACATGAACCAAACTTGCACAAGTGAATCATCTGAGGATACCGAGTTGCATCCTTGCATCAGATGCTGCATCTGACCTACTTTTTCCGGACGGACGGACAGACGGATGGGCGGACGGACAACGGACAAAGTGATCCCTAAGTGTCGCTATGCTTCGCAGGCGACACAACAAAAGTGATCTGTCTTTATTTTTCTTGACAGCTCTGGTGCAAGTTTCTCAATTCATGAAGCCAATTATATGACATTTATAAGATTATATGCACACTTTCTGACCTATGAAATGGACCTTAATTGATTACATGCTTTCAATATGTACATTATACATATGGGTTGAATTTATTGATATCAAATTGCAGAACTTGTTGAGATGAATGTGTATGTGTAATATGAAAGCACCATCACTTATACTTAAAGAGAAATCTGGTTTGTATAACTTCTTAAACATTTTTTAAGGTCAAAGTTCAAGGTCAATAGGTCAAAAGTCATGGTAACAAATTGTAGTACTCCTTGTGGTGAAAGTGTGTATGAAATATGAAAGGCCTACCATTAATAGTATAGAAGAAATCTGCTTTCAAAACTTCTTAACAGGACGGAAAGACAGACAGCCAGACAGACAAGGGGATTCCTGTTTACCCCCTAAACTTCATTTGCAGGGGGTATAAAAAAGACAAACAAACACATCAAATATTTTGGTACATGAATACCCTTGAATCATTGAATGACTGAATAATTTGACTTAAATGTTTCCTATGTAGTAACTTTAACATATATTCAAAATTTCAAGCATTTCTGAATGACAACAAGAGGCCCAACAGGCCACAATGCTTACCTGATGCCCATGTACATTCTTATTCTTATCATTTGACAGATTACTTACTAAATATATTCCAATATGTCCAATATTTGATCTGATTTACAAGCCTTAGTATCTAAGCAATATTCTCCACACATACTTCTACTGCAAGCTAATGCTTTATTCCTTCCACATTT